>JABTTQ020000223.1:0-94025 GCA_016081115.2 Rehmannia glutinosa
TTGAAAAAGTTCGGCATTGAAGAAGGAAGAACCGTCCCTACTCCTATGGCAACAAATGTCAAAATTGACAAAGATGAGAAAGGCCAAGTCCGTGGATGAATCAAAGTATCGAGGTATGATTAGTAGTTTACTTTATTTAACCGCTAGTAGACCGGACATTCTTCATGCCGTATGCTTATGTGCTCGTTTTCAAAGCAATCCCAAAGAATCTCACATGAGTGCCGTTAAAAGGATTTTTCGATATTTGAAAGGCACCATTCAATATGGTTTATTTTATCCAAAGAATGAAAATTTTTTTCTTAAAGGTTATAGTGATTCGGACTATGCGGAAATATTGATGATCGGAAAAGTACTTCCGGATCATGTCAATTTTTAGGCGATTGCCTAGTTTCTTGGTTTTCAAAGAAGCAAAACTGTGTTTCTCTTTCAACGGCCGGGGCCGAATATATTTCCGCCGCATTTTGTTGTAGTCAACTTCTTTGGATGAAACAAACCTTAGCGGATTACAAATGCTCTTTTGAAAATGTACCTATCTTTTGTGATAATATATCCGCTATAAATATTGCTCAAAACCCGGTTCATCATAACCGTACTAAACATATTGAGACTCGACATCATTTTCTAAGGGATTGTGTTTCAAAACGTAAAATTGAGATATCCTTTGTACCATCTCAAGATCAATTAGCGGATATTTTCACAAAACCGCTATCTTCCGAGACTTTTTCATCAATACGAGCTCGGTTAGGCATAATGCATATGGAATGAAGCTTACGTTTGCATTTTGCACGTTTTTAAAACTTAGGGCGAAAAATCGGATTTTTGGTTGAAAATTCGGATTTTGGAAAAATTGACAAAACAAATGGGTGAAGGAGTTGAGGGCAACCGGTCGCCTCAACCTCGACCTCAACCTTGACCGGTCGCCCTAAGCTATATCTTGGCTTTTAAACGCTGTCTTCAAAGATTCTTCATTTTAACAAATATTGGCCATTTTTCGTCCCCTTTGCCAAATTCACTCAAATTTCATTCAAAAATGGATTTCATGCATATCTTACACAACATGGTCATTATATAGCATGATCATCATCATTATGGCTCACTCTTTCCGATCAAATGGTAAGAATTTGCTTCTTTTACTCAATTGGGTGGAACCCTTGAGTTTTCGAGTTTCTTGAATATTTTTGATGTAATTTTCGTATGATCATGATGAGCTTGGTTGTTGTGTTGTTATGTATGATGAGTGACTTGATTTGGTGTTGAAATTTTTTGGCTTGAACCATTTTCAAAGGTTATATACAACCTCTTCTATTTTTAACGCACACAAAGTGTTCGGTGATATGTCGCAATGAAAATTTCAACTTATACATGATTCTCTTGCTTTCAAAAGTTTTTTATACTTATTGAGATCATGTTTTGACAAACAAAACAAGCGTATGAACTCTTTATATTACATTTCTCCCATTTTCCTTGGGTTATTATGCTCTAAATTGCTAAACGGTTAATAAACCATTCCTTTGGCGCACTTTGATATTATTGTATGGTGTTTTCACCATTCTAACATTCTTTTTGATGATTCCAAAGGGGGAAAAACAGGTTATTAGCTCGTTAGCTCAAGAAAAGCTAATAAAAGCTCGCAATTAGTATTGTGGACTCTAATACCTAGTCCATGGCTTGAATTTTGGACTCGGATGAAATTGATTATAAGTTTTGTGACAGGGGGAGCTGCTTAGCTCATGATGCATTCTATATAAGCTTGTTATAGCTTGTGCTTCTTACTTATAATAATCGTTTGTTGATATGCTCATAAATAGGGGAGCTTTGTATGAAATAATTCTAACAGATAGTTTACTCAGAAACCGAAAATTTTATTTGGCTTTCAAATCGTCCTCAAGAAAATTGTTTTGGTTTGTAATCATCAAAAAGGGGGAGTTTGTTGGATAAATGTTTTTATCATGATTTTGATGATTATGTTCGACTTTGTTCAAATATGTTTTTAAACCAAAACTATGTCCCTAAATGTTGTCTAAATACTTCCGATCAACTTAAAATGTTTTTACTATTTTTCGGAGTATTTTTGAAGTTTATTTTCAATAAAACATTCGACAACACATGTGTTTCAGCTCGACGGTCGCTCCTATAGGGCAACCCGCACTGAGTTGAGTCGAGAAACAGTAAAATGGGACATAAGAAAAACAGGGCGACCGGCCGACCAGGTGTGGGGCGGCATCGTGCGGTCGACCGGTCGACGACCGGCCGGGGCGACACACACGCAAGTTGGATTTTTGTTCGCACTTCTGTTTAGCTTTCAGAAAATCGTCGGCGGCAACCGATCACACTAAGCGGCGCACTTGGCCGCACCCCCTTCGACCGGTCCCCTTGTGTAAAAATTCGCGAGAATTCAATTTCAATCTTATCTCTCACACGACGGTCGAACCAATGTTTATCATCAAACTATCCGCTATGCGTTTTTGGACAACTTTTCCTATTTTGTGGGATTGATTTATAATAAACTATATTGATCATTTTAAATGGTTTCTTTTGCAGCAAATCACTCCCAAGGAGGAGCCAATGTCCTGGAAATGAAAGCCAAGTCCTCTCCTATAAATAGAGGCTTCATTCAAGCAACAAGATACAACACACAATATACAAGCAAAGAGCAATTGAGCAAACACTTTCATATATCTTGTTGATTAGCCTAAGCACTTTCACTTGCACTTATTTGAGGTCTAGGCTTTCAATTCTTGATTACACTTGTACTCATATTGTATCAATCATTATTGAGTTGTAATCTTGATTTTGGTCATCATTCAACACAAGACATCCTTGTGAGTATTATTGTGGTAAGAATACACTTGGGTGATCTAGGTGATAGGTGTTTGAAGGTTGTGGTAATCTTCAAAGGTGTTGTAAGAGGGTTGTGGTAATCCTCAAGGTGGTGAAAGAGGGTTGTGGTAATCCTCAAGGTGGTGAAAGAGGGTTGTGGTAATCCTCAGGTGTTGTATTAATTTTTGGTAAATTAATAAAATCTTTTCTTTCTTTTTAAAATCCATCCCTGAGATCTTGGGGTGGTAGAGGATTAGGCCCAAGGTGGGTTGAACCTCTTTAAATCAACGAGTGTTGTTTTTTTCCGTATTTACATTTTTGCTATCTACCCGTTGTTTTGAAAAAGAGGGTAATTTGCGAAAAATCGGCATAATCTATTCACCCCCTCTAGATTATTGTAGCCACTTGGACTTACACCAAGAACATTGAATATGTAGATCCGGAAAGAAGGGAAGGATCTCTTGGCCGGGTATGATGAAATGGCAAACCTGGAGGTGGCAAAGAAGAATGTCAAGCCATGAGAAGAGAGAAAAGAAGAGGAAAACAAAAGGCAAACAGAGCAATGGCTCGAGAGGAAGCGGAAGGATGATGCTTCTAAAAGAGCTTATGAAAAGAAGCAAAGAAGAAGAAGAGAAAAAAAGAAAAGAGAGCTGGTTATTTTGACATGAGCTAAAGAGGATAGAAGGAGGGCGGCAAGGCGTTGAAGTGTTATTGCGAACCCTTCATGTATTTTACTTATGTAAATACATTTTTGTAAGTCATCTTTATACTTAGTGAAGTTTTCTGAAATTTTTCACTCTGTATTTGTATCCTAGCACAGATGTTTGTATTTTGCTTTGACATAGAATGCTCTAATACTAAATGTAAACAGCTGTGTAAAGGACAAGAATGCTATGATCAATAAAACAATCTATTCAACGCATACATTCTTTTTTCTTCAATTGTCTGTATGTATCTTTGTTGTTTATATATTGTTTAATTTTTTTTAAGTTTTGGCATCATCAAAATGGGGGAAATTGTTGGGAAATTTATTTTATAGATTTTGATGAATGCCATGTAAAACTTAAACTAGAAAGTTGGCACCCCATTTTCCTTGTAATTTTCATTGTAATAGATAGGGCTTGAAAAGTCGAGTCAGTCGATTATGCTGGAAATACAAGAAGTCAATCAAGATCAAGTGAATACTCCTCATTTGTGGAATAGCCGAGTATGGTCAAGAAGGAAGATCAAGAACTTGATCAAGATGTATCAACCGAGGAACAACTCGTGAAGTGTCGTCAAAGTCAACTCAAGGAGCAAGTCTCAAGTTGAAAGTGACAGATGAGTCTTTAAATGATTGGAGTAGACTCAAGTCACCTTAGGAAAAAGGCAAAGCAGACAAAGAGAAGTTAACTAAAATGAATCCGTTGTTTGAAGTCAAGAACATTACTTAAATAAGTAATACTTCCATGTCGGTCTTAAAGTGCTCATCGAAGCGTGCAAAAGGAATAAACCAATGAGGACCACCGCACTCGTGTCGAATCAAAAGCCGCACATCCATTTAATACGAGAAAATGTCTACATCTCAAGATTGAAGACCAAGAAAAGATAAGCCAACGAACACAAGTGTCTTTTGAAAATCAAAGATATCTCTTCAACAGTGCATTTTTGAAAGTTCACTATAAAAGGTCGAGGAAACTCATTGAGAAAATGTTACCTTGCACACCTGAAAAATCAAGCATTATTCAAGATGTTAACCTGCAAATATTCTCAAAGATATTCAAGCAAATCCTCAAGCCTGAAACTCGAAGGAAATCGATCCAACACAAAGTCGTGAAGGAAAGACAACTTCAAACTGTTGAAGAGGAAACTTTTGAAGAATCAAAAGGGTCTATTTTCCAAGGAGAATTGTAGGAAGATTCAAGGTCGAACCAAGTATCAAGTTATTGGAGGGCTTCGTGATCAAATCCAAGAGCTTGAGAAAGTGAGCTGAAGTAGCAAGGCAATTTTATAGTGGTTCGAGGATGGGGTGATTTCTCTAATCCATTGTTCTCCAACTCCTGGAGGTAATCCATTAATGCAACAACTGTTACAAATCGGATATAATGATCCAAGTAGCCTTGATCACACAACCGGCTCTACTCTTGGGACTCAACTTTTTCATATGGCAGCTACCTCACTACTTGACTCTTTCCAACCCTTCGGACTTGATCACCTAGCCCTCTCGATTGATTCAAAGCAGGTTCTAACTTGAACCTCATCGCATTTTCTTCACTTCGTGAATGTGCGGACTCTTGTTCTTGAAAATAATTTTTCTTCTTCAATAGGTTGAAGTTTTTCTTCCTTCACCGAGTTTGTTGGATAGATTCACTTGAAAAGTCGAGGCTTGAGGATTAGAATGAATAGCTTAAGAGTGTTTTTCTTGCTTCGCTCGAGAATGCTTGTGTATCTCGTATGCCTTGGTACCCTATCACGATATTCCTCGGCCTTTTGTAGTGACAATTTGAAAAAGTGTCCATTGAAGAGATGGACGTTTTTCAATCTTCAATTCTTGATAGTTGGTTTGTCATTTGTGCAACATTTGATGTTGACCATTCCTTAGTTTAATGTTCTCGGGTTTTTCGCAAACAACTCACTCGGTTTCTCGACTTGCACTCTTTCAAAGAAGACAACTTTAAGGTTGCAAGTCTGTCCTCTTACCATTTTGGCTAAGCCATTGACTTTTCATTCCAATGGACTTGTTCAGCTTTCTTTGAATCCTTAAGTTGCTTTACCCCTTCATTAAGTCTTTTCCATTCATCTGGGATGACTTAGTTGTTAGTCTGCAGATAGACACAACTAATTACTTCACTTAAATTTTTCTTGAAACTCATTTGTAACTCACGATTCTTCATTTCATCCTTGATCAACTTCTCGCGATCTTCAACTTGGTTGCTTCTTTACTCAACTTATATTTCCTATCAAATACATTTTTTAAAAACAATATAAAATAGGGTGCCAACTTTCTAATCTAAGTTTTACATGCATCAACAAAATCTATACAAATAAATTTTCCAACAATTGATAGGCTTTTGATTGGTCACCACTCAATATATCACATGTCTTCCCTCCTAAGGGTCGCTTATGGGCAGTTCAGCCAAGTCCATACTTACTTCATGACTTGGGCAAAGACGACCGACATTTTGGAAGTGGTGTGACTTTTGACCCGCCCCCTTTTGGTCCTTAAATCCGGTACAAAATGTCTTTAGCATTAAATGTGTTCCCTCGATCGAGCTACATCCCTCCTTTATGTCTTATCCTTAGCCATATTTGTCGCTGCATGCCTCTTCCTGTGAGTTACTCTTTGCCTTTATGTCCCATCATGTCACGTCCCACATTTAATGTTACTCAGGTCTTTCCATGTTGTAGGTCTGTTGTCCCTACCTGGTGTAACATCCCAATTTCATAACAATATATGATTTTATAAAGTGCTAAAAATAATCCTAAACTTGAAAATGCATTTTAAAAAGAAACTAATATTATGACTTGTCTAAAACTCCAAATGCTCATAAAACATGTCTTAAAAATTTAGAATAAAAATCACAAAACAATGTCATAATCTCATGCAATATTAAATAAATTAAACCAAGTGGTCTTTAAAAATTCCTCGGCCAACTTCCACCGTCCCCTCTATGCACGCTCCGACTCCTTCATAAACTGTTCAAATTATATATGGGGTGAGCAATCAGCCCAGTGGGGTCAAATAATGTCTAAATTAAATACAATTAATCATATCGAACGAGCATGATTTTTCGTAGAAATAATTAGACTTTGTCGGAGTTTCACCGGAGAGATTCTTTTTCCTGGACCACATCCATCCTTCGCATCAACAAATAATAGCAATAGTTAACACTGCAGGAGTTTCACAGGAGGGATTCTTTTTCCTAGACCACTTTTGCCCCTCGCATCAATAGTCAATGACAATAGTTAACACTCACGGAGTTTCACCCAAGGGATTCTTTTTCCTATACCACTTTCATCTCTCGCATCAACAATCAATAGTAATAGTTCCATATACAAGCAGTAAACTTGCAGGATATACAATAAAAGCATTTAATAAGGTCATAAATAAAAAAAACCCAACCTTAAATGAGTAGCTTTATGAAATAAATATAAACGTGAATGCCTAGTATTCAAGTTCCTTGTCTAATTTCTTTTTTTTTCTCTCTAGCGACATGGCAGCACCGACCGAAGGTGGCGACTCCTCTCCATCTCTCCTCTATTTCTTATTTTCTTCTTGGTTTTTATTTTGGGTTTTGGTTTTGGGGCTTAGGGTTTGAGAAGGCGGTGGCCATGGTGGAGGTGTTGGCGGTGGCAGCAGAGCATGGTGGTGGTGGTAGTTTTGTAGGAAAAAGAAGAAGAAGAATTTACCTTCTTGCTTGGTGTAGAAATTGTGAGGAAAACATTAGAGTAGGCTTTCAATTTATAGGCCAAGGGTTCAAATAATTTATGGTAAGTGATTTTGCTGAAATTTTCCTGCCAAATACACTTGATTTACATGCCTAAATGAATATTTGATTTTTTTTCTCTTTTGAACATGCTTTGATTTGTTTTTCCCATTTTGTAAAAATTTAGCTTCCTTTATTCTTAAATGTGAATTTGAAATTAAATCCCCTAAATTATGGAAGTTAGGGTTTGAAAAGTTTAAAATCATTCCAAAAATTAGTTCAAATCAAACTCTAATTTAGCCCTAATTTATCCGCAATATAAATAGAATATGGATATTATATCCTACCTCCCTTAAAAATAATTTTGTCCTCGAAACTAAGTTTCTTACCTAAAATCGAAAGTCCGGATACTTAGTGTTTCGTTTTCTTTAAAAAAATCAATCTCGTATCATCTATCAATATGGCCATAGTCGTAGCATGCATGAGTCACATGAAATTTGCAAAGCATATGATAAATATACCTTTTCACTTCGTGGGTCGGTAGCGACATGAGGTAGTGGATAAGTCGGCATTTTTATCACATACTATTTTATTTGAAAGTAAAGTCATCTTCATAAAACTATCAAGACCCGTTTTTTTTTTTTGAAGAATTTTAGCAAGTCTACATGAAAGATAGACCCGCTCCGATACCACTAAATTTAGCGACCTTTCTAGCTTAAAATAGTAAATAAATATAACTACGGTAAAAACGCGTAAGAATATAGACTAAAAAATTAAACTTTACTTCATCCAAAACAATTGCAGACCACATAAATACGAATAATTGAAACAATCGATAACCAATAAATATTTATTAAAAACAAGGTCGACCAATATCCTAATAAACGTAATACTCAAACTTATTTAAAGAACTTGAAATACATAAAAACCATGAACGACATGGGTTCTTGAGTCACTACGCCTCACCATCTCCTTCCTCTTCTCGTATTCTCATCCGGAAAATAATCAACTTTCGTGGAATGAGCTAAAGGAGCTCAACAAGTAATCTCATGCATGGATGCATGCCTCGATGGAATATCTTGACTTATATATCCTTGTAAAACTTTACTTTTCCTTTACTTAAAACCTTTGACTTTCTTTTCGTAAATCGTTTTTAGGGCGCGTGCTCACTTGGTGACACATTGTTCGATCATGGTCGAGTGGCCCTTGTTATTTAAAACCCGATTAATATTTTACCCAAGGTCCATTTTCTTTCATTCTTCCCGATGGCCCATTTCCTTGAACATTAACATTAGCCGCATAAGTAGCACATTGTTGGAACGCGGTCCCATGCGCCCATTTCCCATTCACTCAAATAGCATAGAACAATGTGCACCAATTTCTTTAAAAATATTATTAATTCTAAACTTTAAAACCCGACTTGACTTAATCTTAGGATGCTTATGAAATGCTATGAATATACAATAATATGAGGCATGAACCCTCGTGATGCAACTTATCATTAAATACGAGAATAAACTTAAGCACGTATCATAATAAATAAATCACGTAATTGAAAAATTTTGAGAACGAAACCCTATATTCAACTAATTAGGGAAAATCCTATATGTTTAATTAATTAGGATAACTCGCCATTCAACTAATTAGGAAAAACCATAGATTCAATTAATTAGGAAAAACACTACGTTCAATTAATTAGGGATAACCCAACATTGAATTAGTTAGGAAAAATACTACGTTCAATTAATTTAGGGAAACCGTACATTCAATTAATTAGTGAACTCTAAATTCAAACATTCTTGCTGACAAAAATCATGTATTTAGTTAGTTAGGAAAAAACCTACATTCAATTAGTTAGGGGAAACCATATATTCATTTAGTTATGGGAAACACTACATTCAGTTGGTTAAGGCCAAACTCTACATTGATTTAATGAGGGATAAACTCTATGTTAAACGAATATAGGAAAATCATACGTTCAATTAATTAGAAAAATCCTACATTCCCTTAGTTAGGAAAGCCCACATTCATTTAGTTATTTAATTAAGGGAAAAATCATAGATTCAAGTATTGAAGGATAAGATTAAACCTCATATTCAACTAACATTCAAACAATAAAACATAATTGGTGGCAAGCCAAATACATACATATAGAGCCAATCTTTGTAGTCAAACATGATAAAACGATAAGTCTTGCGGTCAATTATGATAAAACTATAGACCTTAAAATCAACATAATGAAAATCACATACATAATTGATGTGTGTAAAATATACGTGCATTTTGGGGCTTAAAATGATATATATTTGATGTATTTGCACGCATATTTAATATGTTTTTAATTGGTTTCCTTAGAAGGGCATGATACTGCGTATTCTTGTGACTTTTTATAGGAAACGGAACTTAAAACGAAGAAATATCAGATGAGATGCCCGGATAGGACTGACGAATGCGAAGAGCGGATCAAACAACGAAAAACATGGACAAAAATACTTCACATGGCCGGACCATGTGGTGCCACATGGCCGTATGAAAATACACACATGAAAGTGACACAACCGTGTGAAAAAGGAACCAAAACAGGGGACAGAATCAAGCCGCAGGGCCGGACCGTGTGAAACCCACACGGCGTGTGGAGTTGGCCTGGAAAACCCACACGGGCATGTGAGGCTACACGGCCAGGCCATGTGGGACTCTGCCACTAATTTTTTTGGAGTTCTTTTCCCGTTCCAATTCTACAAATGACCTCTCCAAGCATCTATAAAAGGGACCCAAGGCTTGTACAAAATTTCATCATCTAAAATTCATCAATACATCATACAACACATCAAATTATGCAGGAACACAAGATTCGAAGTCTTCTGAGAGAGGAGGGCTAGGTCGCGAATAACACCACAAGGCCTTTCGCATCTACGGGAGCACAAGAGTTTCGAAGGCTTAAGAGGAGAATCCATCCTGACATGAAGGGGTTTTCTTTCTTTGTCTAGATCTCTTGTCTGTGCTCAAATGATGTCATAATGTTGATTTCAAATTTGTCTATGAATTTGTTATCATTGTTTGGCTAATATTTCGGATCTTAGGGGCATAATCAAAATTGTGGATTCATGTTAAATCTTGATTAATTGTTTTCTTAATTGATTCATACTTTCTATTTTATGAATTCGAGTGCTTATTCATAATTGCTTTTTATTTGGCCAATAATTTTCATGTCATATTTATTAGTGCGAAATTCGGAAGAGGAGTTCTAACAAAGACGAAAATCGAATTCAGATATAAACGGGTGTATTGGGTGGAGACCTGTTGTTTGTGGGAAGTCATTCAATTCATAAATCTTTTGGGAGTTAATAATAGTTGTATCAAGTCGGGAGACCTACAATTATTATTAATCTACTGTTTTATGCGCCGCCCGGGAGGAGGAATAAATTATCTTAGGAATTGAACCCATAGAATTGCATGAACTGGTTTTGAAACTTTAATTGGATTTAATATTGAAGAAACATGTTGAGATTATGTGCATAGAATTGCAAATTTATTTTATTTTTCTTTTATTTTCGAGTTTTTTACAAACTTGATATTCAATCGCTTCAATAAATTGGAATGCGATGTTATTGTAACCTAAGTGCTTCACATATCAATCCCTGATGAATACGACCTTGCTTGCCATTATTCTATAAACTACACTGTACACTTGCAGTTGTATGATCCAACATATTTCTGGCGAACAAGTTTTTGGCACCATTGTCGGGGATTGATAGATTCTACTTAGATATAGTAATAAGTAGTTCAATCTTTATTGAAGCATAATTTTTATTTTTTAAAAAATTTTCGAATTTGTTTGCAATTATTTATTATTTTTCGGTCCTAACATTGTTTTGGTAAGTGCAGATAGTGCATGATCACGCGTTCTAGATCTACCAAACCAATACCCATTGATTTGGAAATCAAGAACACAACGAAGCAATTTAGGAAAAGAGCCAAAGCAATAGCGGATGGGTCCAAATGCACCGACAATGAAACAATGAGGAGCGCCCACTTGGGGTAGACGTCCAGGACCGATTATGGAAAGGCCCGCTAGAAGGGCAGTTAGGGACTACTTCCAGCCGGAGGTAAGTCAAACTTATGGGGGTATGACCCGTCTGCCGATCAATGCAAACAACTTCAAACTAAAACCTGAATTGATCTAGATGGTGTCACAAAATCAGTTTGGGGTATAGCCATTGAGGATCCAAACGCACATCGGGCGCACTTTTTAGAAATTTGCGATATCTTGTTAAAATGAATGGTGTTTCGAGGATATTATTCGATGTCGCCTTTTCGCATTGTCTCTACGCGACAAGGCTAGGGGATGGTTATGCTCTCTAATACCACCCAAAGACAAATTGGCGTAACTTAGTCAACGGTTTCTAGTCAATTACTTACCCCAGAAGACGCTACAATCGAAATCAAAGATCGCCTAGTTTAGGCAATTAGATGTTGAACTACTATATGAAGCATGGGATAGATTCCGAGAATTGCTAAGGAAGTGCCCTCAACACGGATATATCCCGACCGCTAATAGGTCTAGTACTTCTATAATGGTTTAAGTGGCAACACGAGAACAATTATAGATCGCATCTGGGGTGCACTACAAGGAAATATCCGGAGGAGGCACTAGACTTGTTAGAGGAGATCGCGAACAACAGACTACCAATGGCCATCCGAGAGGTCTCTTGTCCGACGTGTGGCGTAATTCAAGGATGAGAAGGTCGCCATGCTCAGAACATGTATCCGTGTCTTTGAATATGAAATGGATGCGATCAAACAAATGAGTCAAGAGATCCATCTTGTTGTTGAAGAAGAAGCAAACTTCGTGGGCCAACAAAGGAACTTCAACAACAATTATAGAAATAATCGGTCACCCAACTACAATCATCCAGGGGTTGCGAAACCATGAAAATTTCTCTTATGCTAACAATATAAATGTTTTGCAGCCACCCACCTCCGGATACAATGTGGGTAATCAAGGCAGAAAGCGAGTCAAAAGAAAAGAAAGCATCTGTTGAAGAGATGTTATCCTTGTTTATCAAAGAGACAAGTGCGAGACTTAACAAAGATGAAGCAAAGATAGACAGGATAAAAGAACATGTCATGCAGTTGAACACGAACGTGAACGCAAGACTGAAATCTCTGGAAACACAAGTTGCCCAGATTGCAACTGTTGTGGGAGGCCAACATCAAAACGCAAATTCCCAATCGATACTGAGTTGAATCCGCGAGAACAATGTAATGTCATTCTTCTTATGGATGGCACTGAGGGTTCACAGATTTCAAATGACTCGATTCAGTGAAAGTGATTAGAAATCTGAGGTCTGGCTGAAGACGTAAAACTTAGCGCTTTATGGGAGGCAAGCCAATTTATTTCCTATTTTTGTTCACTTTTAATCGCCTTCAATTTTAATTTTAATTTTATTTTATTTATTTTCATTAACTTAATTTTTAGTTTTGTTTAGTTTTCTTGAGTTGTTGTGTAGGAGGTGTCACGACAAACTCCCGGTTATGAAAAAAAAAGGATGGAACTGTCCCATATGGGCGTGTGAGACCACACGACCAGGCCGTGCGAGAGGATGCAACGCCCAGCACCACACGGCCAGACCGTATAGCCACCACACGGTCGCGTGGACTAGGGCATGACATGCACCCACGTAGCAACGCCTGGGGCCACACGGCCAAAGTGTGATATCACACGATCGTGTGGTCCATGAATGTAACCGGGTAGAAATAGAAAATCTCCTATTTTTACCCCAAAACCTCACTTTTTCTCCCACCTTTTCCTACCCAAACCCTAACACACGAAAATTCTCTCCCTAAATTCCACAAACCCCTCTCCAAATCTCTCCAAATTCACCATAAATCTTAACCCAAAATCACACATCCTTCATCCTCTCAAGAAACCCACCACCAAAAGACTTCAAATTTCTAACTTCTCCAAATTCTACACCAAGTTTGGGGGTACTCCAAAACTCCAAAATTTTAGATTTTTCACCTCAAAATCTTGAAATTCATGGATTCTAGAGATGAAAGAGGAATAAGGAGAAATACAAAAAGAATAAGGGAGCCGACTCTTGAGCCCGAACCCGAGCCTCAACCAATATTCGACCTTGAAGAGTTTGAAGCTTCAAATGTCATCTTGCCAAACAACACACATCGGGCTAGATAAGCGACACTCTTCTTTCGTCCATGGTTTAATACAAGGTATCCCGATGAACCTACTCTTACTAATTTAGGTTTATTGGATGATTTTAGAGCTATGTGTGGTAGAATTGATTGGCATGAATTTTTAAATGGGCATTGGGTGGCCACATATTCGGTTATCACACTTGAATTTTTCAAGTAGCTTTGAATTGATGGTTCGAAAAAGAAATTTGATGGGAATTAGATTTCACTCGGGAATGAGCCGAGGTAACTAAGTATTGATGATTTAAATGAAATTTACAAAACTCGGCTTATTGGGTTGAGGAGCACAAGGAGTTTGATAAGGACGGAGTTTTGGAGAAAGATAATCGGGAAACGAATCTACACGCTAGGTACCTCAAATGCGTCTAGTATTTGAAACCGAAGATCTCGCTATGTTCAAATGAGTCTTTCGAAAAACAATTTTTGTCGAGGAGGAGAGTAGAGGGACGTTGAGGGTAGATGAATTATTCATCGTATGGTGTATGGCATCGGGGACTAAAATTGTGCCAAATGTCGGGGCTATGATAGCCCAGCAATTTGATAGGATAAGAAAATCTGAGAGGGGTGGAATTTGCATTAGGGGATGGTTATCCCTATTGCTGAATACTTCAATATTAACTTGGAGGGGTATGAGGAGGCCGTGGGACCTAAATTAATTTATCTGACCGTTCTAATTGCTATGAAAATGATAAAATTCGATGGGCGTGATTACTGGCTCAACCAAGCAGATAGAACAACGGTTAAGCTTCCTAACCCCGAAGCAACATCCATTAGAAATAGGGGTAATTGACTGCTTAGAGAGGAACAAGGGGCTGCTGCTCAAGAAGAGCAGGATGAGCCGATGAGGGAGGTGACGAAATCCTCTAGACAAGGGGTTAACCGGCCATTTACTATGAGTGAGAGGCTCGAAAAGGTAGAAGCTGACGTGGCAAATTGATAGATGACACGTATCGGTTGACAGCCACAGCTAATGAGTACCACCACGAGTACTTACAGCGATTCGATGGCATCACCCAGCAGCAGGAACATATGTACGCGATGATGTCTCGTATCGACCAGTGGCATATATCACAGGGCCACTACCCTCCACCGCCACCACCAAAGTGAGCTACGTAAGTACTTATTACGCATTCCTCTTTTCTTGCATTTAGGATTGCATGTATACCATAAAAAAATTTGCATAAAAAAATTCGAATTTTTTGGTTTATTTTAGATTTTTTTTAGCATGTTTATCGCTTTAGCACGTTTAATTACTTTTGTGTGTGATTTTTAATCAAGGTTTTCGAAAGTGCCCAACTTCCGTATGATTTTACTATGAACATTAAATTGAATGAGATAACATACTTCGGGAATAATGTGATGATTGTTGGGAATATGTCATTTATTTGCTTAGCATTAGTTGAAAAAATTGGGTATTTGAGCATGTTGCGAAAAATAAGCCTATAAGATTTTGTGTCTTAAACTGCTTTATATTATACAGACTTATTTTTTATTGAGTGTGTCATCCATGATTGATAGAACTCTAGAACTTGCTCGTATCTTCATTGAAGCCATGTGTGTGTATAATTTTTAAAATGATTTAAGGCCATCTTTGTTTTAGCCTACTTAGCCTAAAAAGCCTACCTATGAACTCATGATTCCCTAGTCAGCCAATTTTAAGCCAAAACATTTTATTCTTAGCCACATTGATCTTTAAAATTGCAACATGAATTTATCCCAAATTTCTTGAGCTTATAGAAAATGAACAAGCTTGGGGAGGCGTGGTAAAAATTCATGAAAAATAGAGAAAGTTGGCAAAAAGAAAGAGGGATGAGCATTATGCGGGTAAATGAAGAAAAAAATGAAGCTCGAAAAAAAAAAAAAAAATCTCGAAAAAGAAGAGAAAATCGAGCAAAACATAGGAAAAATTCTAAAAAAAATTGTGAAAATGAGAGCTTGAGGCTAAAGAAAGAAAAAAGGCAAAAGGCCTAAAGAATGAAAAAGGAGAAATAAGAGTGGAGTTGAGTTGAAAAAAGAAAATATCTTGAAAAAAATGAGTATTATGCTAAAATTGGGTTGGTAAATTGCAAGTATGTGCGCTTAAATTGTATTTGCTCAAGTCAAGTCACTTATTCTAAATTTTCCCACCCTTACCAAAGAGCCTACATTACAACCTAATAAAAGTCCTTTTTGATTCTTAAGTTGTGCGAGACAAACGTGGTTGAGATGTTAAGACAATTTGCAAGCCTATGGTAGTTCTACTTTCATTGAATTGAATTTGAGCGTAAACACTATACATACACTTCGAGAGTCGAGTGATAGAATACCTACTTGTGAGTCGCGATGTCAAGTGCCCAAGAGAGTATTGACTATGCCAACTTTATGAATGATAACTTCTTGATTTTGAATTACATGGTTTTCTTAAGTATGAAGTCAAATCCTATTTAATGTTCATAGTGTTCTTGGGTGTTCGTTTTTACTCCTAGATATTATTTTGATTAAATTGCTCGAGGACGAGCAATGCTTTAACTTTGGGGAATTTTGATATGTGTAAAATATACGTGGATTTTGGGGCTTAAAATGATATAAGTTTGATGCATTTGCACGCATATTTAATATATTTTTACTTGGTTTTCTTAGAAGGCCATGATACTGCGCATTCTTGTAATTTTTTTACAGAAAATGAAGAAATATCAGTTGGAATGTCTGGATAGGACTGACGAATGCGAAGAGAAGATCAAAACAACGAAGAAAATTGACAAAAACACTTCACACGGCCGGACCGTGTGGTGCAACACGGTCGTGTGAAAATACCCATGTGAAAGTGACACAACCGTGTGAAAAAGAGACGAAAACAGGGGACGGAACCAAGCCGCATGGGCGGACCATGTGAAACCCACACGGGTGGGTGGAGTTGGCCTGAAAAACCCACATGGGCATGTGAGGCTACACTGGTCGGGCCGTGTGGGACTCGCCACCGTTTTTTGGAGTTCTTTTCCTTTTCCAACTCTACAAGTGACCTCTCTAAGCATCTATAAAAGGGACCCAAGGCTTGCACAAAATTTCATCACTCCAAATTCATTAATACATTATACAACACATCAAATTACGCAGGAACACAAGATTCTAAGTCTTCTGAGAGAGGAGGGCTAAGTCGCAAGGAACACCACAAGGCCTTTCGCATCTACGTGAGCACAAGAGTTTGAAGGCTTAGGAGGAGAATCCATCTTGACACAAAGGGGTTTTGTTTCTTTATCTAGATCTCTTGTCTGTGCTTAAACGATGTCATAATGTTGATTTCAAATTTGTCTATGAATTTATTATCAATGTTTGGCTAATCTTTCTGATCTTAGGGGCATAATCAAAACTGTGGAGTAATGTTAAATCTTGATTAATTATTTTCTTAATTTGTTCATGCTTTCTATTTTATGAATTGGTGCTTATTCATAATTGCTTTTTATTTGGCCAATATTTTGCATGTCATATCTATTAGTGCGAAATTCGGAAGAGGAGTTCTAACAAAAACGAAAATCAAATTTAGACATAAACGGGTGTATTGAGTCGGAGACCTACAATGTTGTTTGTGGGGAGTCATTCAATTCATAAATCTTTTGGGAGTTAATAATAGTTGTATCAGTCGGAGACCTACAATTGTTATTAATCTATTGTTTATCGTCGTCGCGAGTGAGTGGGAATAAACTATCTTAGGAATTGAACCATGGAATTGCATGAATTGGTTTTGAAACTTTAATTGGATTTAATATCGAAGAAACATGTCGAGATTATGTGCCTAAGGTTGCTCATGTAGTTGTTGAAAATACTTGTGGGTTTCGCAAATTTATTTTATTTTTCTTTTATTTTCGATTTTTTACAAACTTTTTATTCTGGCCGCTTTAATAAAATTGGAATGTGATGTTATTATAGCCCGAGCGTTTCACATATCAATCCCCGAGGAATACGACCTCGCTTGCCATTATTTTATAAACTACACTCTACACGTGCAGTTGTATGATCCAAAATATTTTTGGCGAACAATAACAAAAATCCAAACCTAAATCTATGTGAAAAACTAAAGAGATTACTTTCCTGTTCAACTTATGGATAGCAAAATTCTTCTTAGGCCTCCATCGAACCAACCACGTTGGGGAAGTCACTTTTATTTCTTCGCTTTTCTCGTTTCTTATTTTTTTTCTTCGCTGGTCGTTCTTCTTCCGTTCTCTTCCCTCTCGCTCCGAATTTTTGTGTGTATTCTCAATGTGTATGTTTTGCGTGTCTTGTATCCGTGTTTTAACCTACTCCCAATTAAACTAGTTTTTTTTTTGGTACATGGGCTTATTTATGAATCCATTAATAACAAAAAGGACTTATGGGTCTGACTTAATACTCTAACAAATTAAAAGTCCAATTATTTATTATAAGGCCCAAATATTATAAAATCCAACAAAATAAAATAAATTCATAATTCTTATAAAGACATGAAAATTTGTGTCAGACATTCTCCCCATCTTATAAAAGTTTTGTCTCGAAAAATTTTTAAAAATAAGAAACATAATATGCTAAAGCGTGAAAACAACTCTCATATTCGATGAAGCATAAGCATTGAAGGCACAATTACAAACACAATTAAATTAATAACAAAGGACAAACATATTATGTGTGTATTAAATAATCAATACTATCTCAAACATATTCACATTTGCGATCTAAAAAGCATTAACACATAATTGTACGGGCATAATCATATTCAATGTAAAGCTTACCATATTGTGGAGGAGATTCTCGAAGCGCGACTCATAACCCCATGACTCGACTTAAGACTTATTGTACATTAAACATTTTGAAGTCTAAGAACCGATTTTAAAAATCCTGGGCTCGATACCACTTTTGTAACATCAAGTTTCATAATGATCTACAATTTATCCAAACTTAAAAATGCATTTTAAAGAGAAACTAATATTATGACTTGTCAATCTCCAAATACTCATAAAATATATCTTAAAAATTTAAAACAAAAATCCCAAAATAATGTCATAGTCTGTTGCATTATTAAATAAATTAAACTAAATGGTCTTTAAAAATTCCTCGATCGACTTCCACCGCCCCCTCTACGCATGCTCCGACTTCTTCATTCATCTGTGGAAATTATACATGGGGTGAGGAATCAACAACCTAATGGGGTCAAACAATGTCCAAATTAAATACAATTAAGCATATCCGAACGAACATGATTTTCTATAGCAATAGTTAGCACTGCCGGAGTTTCACCGGAGGGATTCTTTTTCCCTGGACCACTTTCATCCCTCACATCAATAGCCAATATCAATAGTTAGCTCTACAGGAGTTTCACCGTAGGGATTCTTTTTCTCTAGACCACTTTTGTCCCTCGCGTCAATAGTCAATAGCAATAGTGTAGGTGTCAAGGGGTGTTTATGTTAAGTGTAGAAGGGGGGATGAATAGACTTAACCAATTTTTGATTTTTATCCTTTTAAATCATTGCCTCCATCTCAGACACATGGCCTTGAAGGCTTTTTGAAATCGCCTTCCTCGGTGGTCGATCCTCCAAAGGAGGTAAGAAGGGACAGTAAATACTTGTCGGGCTAGAAATAACTCAAATTATTGTTGGAGACCTAAAAGTCTCAAAACTAATCCCAAAGGACCCAAGCACTTGAGGGTACCACAAAATAATGTTATATTAGGTTCCGTGAAATAATAATCGAAGAAAATTCATACCGCCAAGAAGACATCAAATGACCATTTCATTTGATCAAAGGAGAAAACACCTTCAACAAAGTCATTTTCCAAGAAGAGGAAATAATCAAAAATGGGATGAACAAAATCCTTGAAATGGCAAAGACATCATCAACAAGATGATTTTCCAAGAGAAAGATACTTTCGAAAATGGGAAGGCCACAATGCTTGGAAATGGAGCAATTAGAGAAACCACCATCAACATGAAGATTTTCAAACGGGAAGATATCATCAACAATGGGAACGACACAACCCATGGAAATGGCGAAATTGGTAAATCGTATCTCCCTATTTAAATATGCATTTTTTTGCATGCTTAGTCGTTGAGGAACAACTTAGTTCAACCTCAACAGTAGAGTTAGCCACTCAACAGACTCGAGAGAGCTGTTGATAGAATAACTCAGCTGAGTGAACTGACCTTTTTATAATACTGCTAACTTGGTATTCAGCGCAAACACCCTTAATTTGAATTTGCAAGAAATAAATTTGCTGAAAGTAAATGACAAAGAACAATTTATAGTGGTTCGAGGATGAGGTAATTCCTCTACTGCACTCTTCTCTAACTCATGGAGGTAATCCACTAATGCAACAATGATTTACAAAATGGATAATAGTCCGAGCAAGCCCTTGATCACACAATTGGCTTCACTCCACAGAGCTTAGCTCTTCACAAGACAGTTGTCCTACTACTTGACTCCTTTAGATTCTTAGATTTGATCATGAAGCCCTCCAACGAATCTAAAGCCTGGTTCAACTAGAACCTCACTACACTTCCTTTAATCTTGGATGTGCGGACCCCTTTGTCTATCAACAAGTTTTCTCTTCAACAAACATTAAAGCTTTTCTTTTGTTCACCGAGTGTGTTGGATCGATATACTTTGAGTTTTAGACTTGAGGATAGAATATATTGCTTGAGATTATTTTGCTCTTTGCTTGAATGTTTGGGGGTATGTGTCTTTTGCAAAAGTATCCTATCTCATAAGTTCCTCAGACTTTTATAGTGGCAGTTTGAAAATGTATCCGTTGAAGAGATAGATTCATTTTCAAACTCCACTTCATGGTCATTGGCCCTGTCTTGTTATGAAGCAATTGATGTTGACCAACCTTGGTTTAATGCCTGCGCAGTTTTCCTAAACCACCTGCGGTGTGCAAGAATATCCCATTGGTGATTTGGTTCCCAATCTTTTGCACTCTTTTAGCAAAACATCTTTAAGGTTGCAGTCTGTTTTCTTTCCTCTTTCAGCAAATATTTGACTTTACTTATCCACGGACATCTTAAGCTTTCTTGAGTCCTTTTTGCTCCTGAACCCCTTTGATAGTCTTCTCCACTTATCTATGAGTGACTTAGCTGTCAGTCTGCTGACTGAGACAACTTTTTGGTACTTGACTGATACTTCTTCTCGATACTCAGCTGCCACACAATTGATTCTTCACTTTGATCTTCAGTCAACTTCCGTAATCTTTAACTTGGCTGCTTCGACTCGGCTTCATAGATCCTATCTATTACATAGTTGAATATACAACAATCTAAGTTTTACATAGCGCCATCAAAATCTATACGATAAATTTCCTGTTAATTTTCCCCTTTTCCGATGGAGTCAAAACTTAAATAAAATAACAATGTAAATAATGTTTATATTAAAGAATGATTATGTAAATGTGATGTTTTATTGATCACATCATTCCGCACTTTAATAAGTTTTAGAAAGTACAAAGAAAATACAAAGTACTTAAAATTTCTTTTTGTGTATTTATAGTCATGTAAAAATACAACAAAAATATGTCCTGGAAGACCTTCGTAGCCGCCTCTCTATCGCTTCTTTCGGCTTTCCTCTTCTTCATCGCCTCTCCTTCTTCATCTTTTTCTTCCTTCCTCTTTTTCTTTTCATATCTCCTTTTCGAGCCCGATCTCTTCTCCTCCTCTCTTCGTACTCTTTGACTTGCCTGGTGTTTTCTTCTTGTTGCTTTGCGGCAAATTGTTCATTACACCGCCAACATCTCTGTTTTCCACTTCTCTAAGTCCAAACCAGTATAAAGAATCTTTTTTGAGGGGATTAATATACCTTGTGTCCTTTCGTCTTGTAGGTGGAGTACCTCTGCCTCTTCCACCAGACCTTCCTCTTCCTCTTCCCAGTCGGCTCCTCGGGAGTGTCATCAACAGTTGAGCCCTCGAAGTCTCTTGACCGCTTAGTGAGTCTCTGCTGCTTCTCGGCTATTTGAACAATTTCTAAGCCCTTCTCCTAGTATAGTTTCCACGCACTTTTAAGATTCATTCCTTTAAAATAGCCTTCGGACTTGAGAGTTTTGAACTCCCCAAATGACCTTGGCTCGATGCCTTCTTGGGAATGAATCCTTGATTGAGTCCGAGATCTTCACTGTTGGCGGACAGGAGCTTCCTACCAGCGACCTTGGAACTTGGTTTTCAAATCTTCAATTCGACCATGTCGCCGCTTGTAATTCAGCTTCTATTGCGGCTCACGATTTTTCAGTGTGTGACTCCTTTGGCGGTGAGAGTGGAGAGTACTAGTAGATCGAGATAATTTTCGTTTTATTCAACACAATTTTAAGGGGTTGGGGTATTCTTTAATGATTGTTTCCCTTACTTCCACTTCCTTCCTTCAGGTTATCTTCCTTTTTGGTATCATCAACACCAACTTTAGGAATTTGAGGAGTGTGCTTTAGAATTTGTCAAGTTTATCATGAGTGACCGAGTGTCTTTGCTCTGTTCGGGTTGTTGAATCTTCATCTCTGCCTTCAATTCTATCAATTCAAAGATGCGAGTGATTTACGTATTCAAGAGAAAGACACTTTCAAAAATGGGAAGGCCACAATGCTTGGAAATGGAGCAATTAGAGAAACCACCATCAACATGAAGATTTTCAAACGGGAAGATATCATCAACAATGGGAACGACACAACCCATGGAAATGGCGAAATTGGTAAATCGTATCTCCCTATTTAAATATGCATTTTTTGCATGCTTAGTCGTTGAGGAACAACTTAGTTCAACCTCAACAAAGAGAGTTAGCCACTCAAGGACTCGAGAGAGTGTTGATAGAATAACTCGGTGAGTGAACTGACCTTTTTATAATCTTGCTAACTTGGTATTCAACAAGAAACACCCTTAATTTGAATTTGCAAGAAATAAATTTCTTTGAAAGTAAATGACAAAGAACAATTTATAGTGGTTCGAGGATGAGGTAATTCCTCTCTCGCACTCTTCTCTAACTCATGGAGGTAATCCACTAATGCAACAATGATTTACAAAATGGATAATAGTCCGAGCAAGCCTTGATCACACAATTGGCTTCACTCCAGAGCTTAGCTCTTCACAAGACGGTTGTCCTACTACTTGACTCCTTTAGATTCTTAGATTTGATCACGAAGCCCTCCAACGAATCTAAAGCCTGGTTCAACTAGAACCTCACTACACTTCCTTTAATCTTGGATGTGCGAGACCCCTTTGTCTATCAACAAGTTTTCTCTTCAACAAATTAAAGCTTTTCTTTTGTTCATTTGAGTGTGTTGGATCGATATACTTTGAGTTTTAGACTTGAGGATAGAATATATTGCTTGAGATTATTTTCTCTTTGCTTGAATGTTTGGGGTATGTGTCTTTTGCAAAAGTATCCTATCTCATAAGTTCCTCGGACTTTTATAGTGGCGGTTTGAAAATGTATCCGTTGAAGAGATAGATTCATTTTCAAACTCCACTTCATGGTCATTGGCCTGTCTTGTTATGAAGCAATTGATGTTGACCCAACCTGGTATAATGCCCTGCAGGTTTCCTAAACCACCGCTGCGGTGTGCAAGAATATCCCATTGGTGATTTGGTTCCCAATCTTTTGCACTCTTTTAGCAAAACATCTTTAAGATTGCGATCTGTTTTCTTTTCTTCTTTCAAACAAATATTTGACTTTACTTATCCACGGACATCTTAAGCTTTCTTGAGTCCTTTTTGCTCTCGAACCCCTTTGATAGTCTTCTCCACTTATCTATAAGTGACTTAGTTGTCGATCTGCGACTTAGACAACTTTTTGGTACTGATGATACTTCTTCTCGATACTCATTTTGCCACACAATTGATTCTTCACTTTGATCTTCAGTCAACTTCCGTAATCTTTAACTTGGCTACTTCGACTCAGCTTCATAGATCCTATCTATTACATAGTTGAATATACAACAATCTAAGTTTTACATAGCGTCATCAAAATCTATACGATAAATTTCCTGTTAATTTTCCCCTTTTCCGATGGAGTCAAAACTTAAATAAAATAACAATGTAAATAATGTTTATATTAAAGAATGATTATGTAAATGTGATGTTTTATTGATCACATCATTCCGCACTTTAATAAGTTTTAGAAAGTACAAAGAAAATACAAAGTACTTAAAATTTCTTTTTGTGTATTTATAGTCATGTAAAAATACAACAAAAATATGTCCTGGAGCGACCTTCGCCTCTCTTCTTTTTCGGCTTTCCTCTTCTTCATCGCCTCTCCTTCTTCTCGTATTTTTCTTCCTTCCTCTTTTTCTTTTCATATCTCCTTTTCGAGCCTCGATCTCTTCTCCTCCTCTCTTCATACTCTTTGACTTGCTGGTGTTTTCTTCTTCTTGTTGCTTTGCGGCACTGTTCATTACACCGCCAACATCTCTGTTTTCCACTTCTCTAAGTCCAAACCAAGATAAAGAATCTTTTTAGGGGATTAATATACCTTGTGTCCTTTCGTCTTGTAGGTGGAGTACCTCTGCCTCTTCCACTGCACCTTCCTCTTCCTCTTCCAGTCGGCTCCTCCGGGAGTGTATCGAATAAAAGTTGAGCCCTCAAGTCTTGTTGCTTGATCGAGTCTCGCTTCTCGGCTATTTGAACAATTTCTAAGCCCTTCTCCTAGTATAGTTTCCACGCACTTTTAAGATTCATTCCTTTAAAATAGCCTTCAGACTTGAGAGTTTTGAACTCCCCAAATGACCTTGGCTCGATGCCTTCTTGGGGAATGAATCCTTCAGTTGAGTCTGAGATCTTCACTGTTGGCCGACCAGGGAGCTTCCCTACTAGCATACCTTGGAACTTGGTTTTCAAATCTTCAATTCGACCATCGCCCGCTTGTAATTCACCTTCTATTGCGGCTCACGATTTTTATTTTGTGACTCCTTTGGCAATTTGAGAGTGGAGAGTACTAGTAGATGAGATAATTTTCGTTTTATTCAACACAATTTTTAAGGGTTGGGGGTATTCTTTAATGATTGTTCCCCCTTACTTCCACTTCCTTCCTTGAGGTTATCTTCCCCTTTTTGGTATCATCAACACCAACTTTAGGAATTTGAGGAGTGTGCTTTAGAAGGTTTGTCAAGTTTATCATGAGTGATCGAGTGTCTTGCTCTCTGTTCGGGTTGTTGAATCTTCATCTCTGCCTTCAATTCTATCAATTCAAAGATGCGAGTGATTTATGTATTCAAGAGAAAGACACTTTCGAAAATGGGAAGCCACAATGCTTGGAAATGGAGCAATTAGAGAAACCACCATCAACATGAAGATTTTCAAACGGAAGATATCATCAACAATGGGAACGACACAACCCATGGAAATGGCGAAATTGGTAAATCGTATCTCCCTATTTAAATATGCATTTTTTTGCATGCTTAGTCGTTGAGGAACAACTTAGTTCAACCTCAACAAAGAGAGTTAGCCACTCAACGGACTCGAGAGTTGTTGATAGAATAACTCACCGAGTGAACTGACCTTTTTATAATCTTGCTAACTTGGTATTCAGCGCAGAAACACCCTTAATTTGAATTTGCAAGAAATAAATTTCTTTGAAAGTAAATGACAAAGAACAATTTATAGTGGTTCGAGGATGAGGTAATTCTCTCTTGCACTCTTCTCTAACTCATGGAGGTAATCCACTAATGCAACAATGATTTACAAAATGGATAATAGTCCGAGCAAGCCTTGATCACACAATTGGCTTCACTCCTAGAGCTTAGCTCTTCACAAGACGGTTGTCCTGCTACTTCAGCTCCTTTAGATTCTTAGATTTGATCACGAAGCCCTCCAACGAATCTAAAGCCTGGTTCAACTAGAACCTCACTACACTTCCTTTAATCTTGGATGTGCAGACCCCTTTGTCTATCAACAAGTTTTTCTTCAATGACATTAAAGCTTTTCTTTTGTTCATGAGTGTGTTGGATCGATATACTTTGAGTTTTAGACTTGAGGATAGAATATATTGCTTGAGATTATTTTGCTCTTTGCTTGAATGTTTGGGGGTATGTGTCTTTTGCAAAAGTATCCTATCTCATAAGTTCCTCGGACTTTTATAGTGGCGAGTATGAAAATGTATCCGTTGAAGAGATAGATTCATTTTCAAACTCCACTTCATGGTCATTGGCCTTTGTCTTGTTATGAAGCAATTGATGTTGACCCAACCTTGGTTTAATGCCCGCAGTTTTCCTAAACCACTGCGGTGTGCAAGAATATCCCATTGGTGATTTGGTTCCCAATCTTTTGCACTCTTTTAGCAAAACATCTTTAAGGTTGCAGTCTGTTTTCTTTCCTCTTTCAGCAAATATTTGACTTTACTTATCCACGGACATCTTAAGCTTTCTTGAGTCCTTTTTGCTCCTGAACCCCTTTGATAGTCTTCTCCACTTATCTATAAGTGACTTAGTTGTCAGTCTGCTGACTTAGACAACTTTTTGGTACTTGACTGATACTTCTTCTCGATACTCAGCTGCCACACAATTGATTCTTCACTTTGATCTTCAGTCAACTTCCGTAATCTTTAACTTGGCTACTTCGACTCGAAGCTTCATAGATCCTATCTATTACATAGTTGAATATACAACAATCTAAGTTTTACATAGCGTCATCAAAATCTATACGATAAATTTCTGTTAATTTTCCCCTTTTCCGATGGAGTCAAAACTTAAATAAAATAACAATGTAAATAATGTTTATATTAAAGAATGATTATGTAAATGTGATGTTTTATTGATCACATCATTCCGCACTTTAATAAGTTTTAGAAAGTACAAAGAAAATACAAAGTACTTAAAATTTCTTTTTGTGTATTTATAGTCATGTAAAAATACAACAAAAATATGTCCTGGAAGCGACCTTGGCGCCTCTCTTCTTCTTTCGGCTTTCCTCTTCTTCATCGCCTCTCCTTCTTTCCTGTCTTTTTCTTCCTTCCTCTTTTTCTTTTCATATCTCCTTTTCGAGCCCGATCTCTTCTCCTCCTCTCTTCATACTCTTTGACTTGCCTCGGTGTTTTCTTCTTCTTGCTTTGCAACTGTTCATTACACTGCCAACATCTCATTTTCCACTTCTCTATGTCCAAACCAAAGTATAAAGAATCTTTTTGAGGGGATTAATATACCTTGTGTCCTTTCGTCTTGTAGGTGGAGTACTTCGCCTCTTCCACGGACCTTCCTCTTCCTCTTCCCAGTCGGCTCCTCGGGAGTGTCTTGAACAGTTGAGCCCTCGAAGTCTCGATTGCTTGATCGAGTCTCGCCGCTTCTCGGCTATTTGAACAATTTCTAAGCCCTTCTCCTAGTATAGTTTCCACGCACTTTTAAGATTCATTCCTTTAAAATAGCCTTGGACTTGAGAGTTTTGAACTCCCCAAATGACCTTGGCTCGATGCCTTCTTGGGAATGAATCCTTGATTGAGTCTGAGATCTTCACTGTTGGCCGACCAGGGAGCTTCCCTACTAGCAGACCTTGGAACTTGGTTTTCAAATCTTCAATTCGACCATGCTGCCTGCTTGTAATTCAGCTTCTATTGCGGCTCACGATTTTTCACAGAAATTTGACTCCTTTGGCGGTGAGAGTGGAGAGTACTAGTAGATGAGATAATTTTCGTTTTATTCAACACAATTTTTAAGGGGTTGGGGGTATTCTTTAATGATTGTTCCCCCTTACTTCCACTTCCTTCCTTGAGTTATCTTCCCTTTTTGGTATCATCAACACCAACTTTAGGAATTTGAGGAGTGTGCTTTAGAAGGCTGTCAAGTTTATCATGAGTGACCGAGTGTCTTGCTCTCTGTTCGGGTTGTTGAATCTTCATCTCGCCTTCAATTCTATCAATTCAAAGATGCGAGTGATTTATATATTCGAAGAGAAAGACACTTTCGAAAATGGGAAGGCCACAATGCTTGGAAATGGAGCAATTAGAGAAACCACCATCAACATGAAGATTTTCAAACGGGAAGATATCATCAACAATGGGAATGACACAACCCATGGAAATGGCGAAATTGGTAAATCGTATCTCCTATTTAAATATGCATTTTTTGCATGCTTAGTCGTTGAGGAACAACTTAGTTCAACCTCAACAAAGAGAGTTAGCCACTCAACGGACTCGAGAGAAATTTGTTGATAGAATAACTCGGTGAGTGAACTGACCTTTTTATAATATCTGCTAACTTGGTATTGGTATGCAAACACCCTTAATTTGAATTTGCAAGAAATAAATTTCTTTGAAAGTAAATGACAAAGAACAATTTATAGTGGTTCGAGGATGAGGTAATTCTCTCTCGCACTCTTCTCTAACTCATGGAGGTAATCCACTAATGCAACAATGATTTACAAAATGGATAATAGTCCGAGCAAGCCTTGATCACACAATTGGCTTCACTCCAGAGCTTAGCTCTTCACAAGACAGTTGTCCTACTACTTGACTCCTTTAGATTCTTAGATTTGATCATGAAGCCCTCCAACGAATCTAAAGCCTGGTTCAACTAGAACCTCACTACACTTCCTTTAATCTTGGATGTGCGAGACCCCTTTGTCTATCAACAAGTTTTCTCTTCAACAAACATTAAAGCTTTTCTTTTGTTCTTTGAGTGTGTTGGATCGATATACTTTGAGTTTTAGACTTGAGGATAGAATATATTGCTTGAGATTATTTTGCTCTTTGCTTGAATGTTTGGGGTATGTGTCTTTTGCAAAAGTATCCTATCTCATAAGTTCCTCGAGACTTTTATAGTGGCGGTTTGAAAATGTATCCGTTGAAGAGATAGATTCATTTTCAAACTCCACTTCATGGTCATGCTTTGTCTTGTTATGAAGCAATTGATGTTGACCCAACCTTGGTTTAATGCCTGCAGTTTTCCTAAACCACCTGCGGGTGTGCAAAATATCCCATTGGTGATTTGGTTCCCAATCTTTTGCACTCTTTTAGCAAAACATCTTTAAGATTGCAAATTTTTTCTTTCCTCTTTCGGCAAATATTTGACTTTACTTATCCACGGACATCTTAAGCTTTCTTGAGTCCTTTTTGCTCCACGAACCCCTTTGATAGTCTTCTCCACTTATCTATAAGTGACTTAGTTGTCGGTCACGACTTAGACAACTTTTGGTACTTGACCGATACTTCTTCTCGATACTCATTTGCCACACAATTGATTCTTCACTTTGATCTTGATCAACTTTAAGTAATCTTTAACTTGGCTACTTCGACTAAAACTTCATAGATCCTATCTATTACATAGTTGAATATACAACAATCTAAGTTTTACATAGCGTCATCAAAATCTATACGATAAATTTCTGTTAATTTTCCCTTTTAGATGGAGTCAAAACTTAAATAAAATAACAATGTAAATAATGTTTATATTAAAGAATGATTATGTAAATGTGATGTTTTATTGATCACATCATTCGCACTTTAATAAGTTTTAGAAAGTACAAAGAAAATACAAAGTACTTAAAATTTCTTTTTGTGTATTTATAGTCATGTAAAAATACAACAAAAATATGTCTGGAGCAGCCTTCAGCGCCTCTACTGCTTCTTTCGGCTTTCCTCTTCTTCATCGCCTCTCCTTCTTCTGTCTTTTTCTTCCTTCCTCTTTTTCTTTTCATATCTCCTTTTCTGAGCCTGATCTCTTCTCCTCCTCTCTTCATACTCTTTGACTTGCCTGGTGTTTTCTTCTTCTTGTTGCTTTGCAGCCTGTTCATTACACCTGCCAACATCTCTGTTTTCCACTTCTCTATGTCCAAACCAAGTATAAAGAATCTTTTTTAGGGGATTAATATACCTTGTGTCCTTTCGTCTTGTAGGTGGAGTACCTCGCCTCTTCCACTGAGACCTTCCTCTTCCTCTTCCCAGTCGGCTCCTCTCCGGGAGTGTCTTGGCAGGTTGAGCCCTCGAAGTCTCTTGTTGCTTGACCGAGTCTTTCTTCTCGGCTATTTGAACAATTTCTAAGCCCTTCTCCTAGTATAGTTTCCACGCACTTTTAAGATTCATTCCTTTAAAATAGCCTTGAGGACTTGAGAGTTTTGAACTCCCAAATGACCTTGGCTCGATGCCTTCTTGGGAATGAATCCTTGATTGAGTCGAGATCTTTTGTTGGCGGACCGGGGAGCTTCCCTACTAGCAGACCTTGGAACTTGGTTTTCAAATCTTCAATTCGACCATCTTTGCTTGTAATTCGGCTTCTATTGCGGCTCACGATTTTCAGTTGTGACTCCTTTGGCGGTGAGAGTGGAGAGTACTAGTAGATGAGATAATTTTCGTTTTATTCAACACAATTTTTAAGGGGTTGGGGGTATTCTTTAATGATTGTTCCCCCTTACTTCCACTTCCTTCCTTCAGGTTATCTTCCCCTTTTTGGTATCATCAACACCAACTTTAGGAATTTGAGGAGTGTGCTTTAGAAGGTTGTCAAGTTTATCATGAGTGACTGAGTGTGCTGCTCTCTGTTCGGGTTGTTGAATCTTCATCTCTGCCTTCAATTCTATCAATTCAGCATGCAGAGTGATTTCTGTATTCCGAAGATCTTGTTTATATTGAAGCATGAGAAACTCCAAGTCATTCATGTGCATTCTTTCCATCCTATTGATGTTGTCTCGCTGCCTCTGCTGGAATTGAGCTTGCTCACCACAACAAATCACCAATTTTGCGAAAAGTGATTTTAAGTAGTTAACTTGCTCTCTTCTAAGTGCCTTAAATGCCGCATTATCCATTCTCGAATTCTCAAAGCGCTCCTCGGATGTCTCATGAAATTATGGCGGCGTGGTTGTCAATCCTTCGGTTAAGTGCGGCGAATAAGCTTTGTCCATGTACCAGGTTCCTTGGCACTCATTGTTCCTTGAACCTCGCAATCAAGTAAATTAGTTTTTAGGTACCCATACTTATGCGGGTCTGAGGGGTTAGTGTTGTAAGATGATCAAACCAACCTATAGCCAAATGATTTAACTCTAAGAGGTTGCCATCTATCGTGCCATAATCATAATTCACTTTGGCAAATTGCTTGGGGGCTTTAGGTTCATACAATTTGTCTCTTTTTAATACGTATGCATGTGTGTGCGTTTAGCAATTGCCTTCTTTGGGTAGTTGTGATATTTTTGAGTGTAGTGCCTGGGTGCATATGTGTCGATAATAGCTCTTTTGTCTTTGGAATGACCTTTCTTGAGGTTTAGATCTTTTCCATCTAGGCTTGTCTTCCATTGGTCTTTGTTGATTTTTCACATTGTTCCAATCGACTTGGTGTGGGTAGTTTCTACCATTCCCATCATATGTGTTTCTTTGATAAAACTTCGGGGTTTTTGGTAGGCTGTGTTTATTCTTCACGAGTACTTTCTATTTGGAGTTCTTTGAGGAACTCTGTTTGGATTTCTTCTCATTTTGTCCTCTCAAAGCATACTCAATGTTTGTTTTCCTTTCCTTTATATCCAAGGCCAGTTTGTTTGTGATTGTACTTTGGAATGAATGTGGGTGCAACATTTGGTGTTTTGGGTTTTTGAGATGCTTCATTACTTGAAGATCCTTTTTCCAAAATCACTCTAGGAGTTTATTTGTGCACGAGAGGAATTGAATCTTATGCTGTCTTATCTCCACATTCTTTTTGACTCATGATAATAAGGCAACCTCGGCTCCTTAGGAAATAAGGAATCCTTTTACTATCTTATGATTTGTGCACGAGAGGAATTTGGAAACCTTTGTAAATAAGGCAATTACATTTTGAAGATCATTTTCTCTCTTTTCTATAGCGACTATCTCTGCTATTAGTTTGGCATTCTCGTCTTGACTCTTTGTTCTCATCGACTATGTGACTTAGAGTACTCGGCTCCTTAGTCATTTGTGATTTTGGCTTTTGAAATTGTTTTCCTTATTTTTATAAGTGTCTGTGAGGACTTTATGTGCTCAAAGTCTTTCATCATTTTGCCTAATGAATCATAAAGATCGAGTGGGTGATGAAGTGTGTATGTCACAATCACTATCACTTGAATCGAATGAGATGAGTTAGAGTGTACCTCATCTTCTTGATGGTTGATCTTGTTCTTTAGCCATAAGACGGATCATTGCTTCTTCTTTAGAATCACTTGAGTAGTCGGCTTCACTAGTCTCTCGAGTTTTTCTTCTTTAGACTTATTTGTCTCGGTGATCTCGGCGACCAACATGGCTTTTTCTTCTTTTCTTGTCTTCTTTCTCGAATACTTTTATTTCTTCTTCATTCTGTATTTATTGGTGGTGGATAGGAACATCAATTGCAAAATGTCTGGTTTCCGCAATACCAACATAGGTTCTCGACTCTTTGATCGGCTCTTTGTCCTTGGGTTATCGGCTCTGCGATACTCAACTCTTTGATCTAAGCTCTCTTGGGTGGCTGTCTTACCTTGACTTGGAGGAGTGAATGTCTCTGGAGGTTTCACCCTTGTTTTTTATAGTTCTTATTGAAGAACTTGTTGAATCTTTTAACCATTAGGGCAATATCCTCCTGGTCTTTGGCTTCCTTGACTTGACTCTTTCTCCATCCTTGACTATAAGTGCGGTTGTCTTATGTACAACTATCTCTTCTTGCTCTTTTCTTCGGCTCAAACTCATAAGCTTTGAGATCCGAGAATAGTTCATGATTGGATGTTGTTGTGAGGTTCATTGAGTGCCTTAGGGCCATGACCTTCATTTCCCATTCAGTGGGAGGCTTTCGGAATCTTCATACACATTTCCTTTTGTGTATATTCTTTCCCAAGTCTTTGAAAGCTCATTTGTGATTTTAGTGAATCGGCATCGGTGATCAAGGTTTCACCTGCAAGCATTTTAAAATTTTCAAATTTTTGTACAGCAACAGACAATTTATTTTCTTTAATTTGCTCAGATCATTCACAAATTAAAGTTAGTTTATCCCGATTTCTTTTGCGGTTTTGCAAGATTTTTGACTTTATTGAACATTGCTTTGTCCAATGTCCTCGTAGAGAATGTCCTTGGCCACATTGTCCAAGTTGTATCTCTTTTTGTCATTGTTAGTCCACTTAGTCCTTAGCTTTTCAACCATGGTTGGTCCTGTCTTCATCTGCTTCTTCTACTACAATCGCTATTCTTACTGATTGTGTTCACCTTAAGTATTTGCGGTGGCCCATCCTCTATCACTAGCCACATTTCATCATGTAAAGCGAGATAGATGAGCGCATACGAATTTTCAGTCATCAAATTCCTCAACGGTAAACATAGGGATGCGTGTCAAATTTGCTTCCATGATAATAACTTTACTAAGAATGAAAGATTTTGAAAATGCAAGTGTTAAAAATCTTTTAGAAAAGATAGAGATCTAGTTCGATAACAGGTGCGGAAGGCTCAATGAACCAACCGCTCGATACCACTTGTAGGTCCCAAGGGGTGAGAGTAAGGTTTAGAAGGGGGTTGAATAAATCTTACCAACTTTTTTGATTTTAGTCCTTTTAAAGAAATTACTGAGTTAACACAAACAATTGGCTAAGTCCTTGAGGGATGACTAAGTTGGTTATTCAAATAGAGAGTTAGCTACTCAGCGGACTCGATAGCATTTGTTGATAGAATAACTTTCGAGTTGTTTAACTGAAACTTAACTTGGATGTGTTGGTTTTGCGGAAGACTTAACACCCTTTGATTTGTTTTAAACTTGTTTTAACACTTGATTTAGCACTTGGTTATTAATCGGTTTGGATAGCAAATAGGTTTATGGCGGATATAAAGTAGATATGCGAGAAATGTAAATGTGCTAAAAAATAAATGACACGAGTTGATTTTTATAGAGGTTTGAAGATGGGGTAATTTTTCTAATCCCCTCTTCTCCAACTCTGGAGGAATCCACTAAAACAGATCAGTTTACAAAGTAGTGAACAGTCTAGAGATAGCCTTGGTCACACGGTGGCTTCTCGTCAGGCCGACTCGGCTTCTTCACAGGCGTTTGCCTTGCTACTTGACTCACTTTCTCAAGCTCTTGGATTTTATCACAAAGCCCTCCAATAAACAATCTTGGTTCGACCTTGAACCTTCCTACAATCCTCCTTGGAAAGTAGACTCCTTTTGATTCTTCAAAAGTTTCCTCTTCAACGAGATTTGAAGTTGTCTTTCCTTCTGACTTTGTGTTGGATTGATTTCCTTGAGTTTCGAGGCTTGAGGATTTGCTTGAAAATCTTTGAGAATATTTGCGGGTTTCTGACTTAAATATTGCTTGCTTGTTCGTGGTTCGGGTATTCAAGGTGACCTTTTCTCAATGAATTTCCTCGGTCTTTTATAGTGAACTTTAAAAAATCGCCCGTTGAAGAGATAGGGTGATTTTCAAAAGACACTTGTGTTCGTTGGCTTGTCTTTTGTTGGTCTTCAATCTTGAGATGTAGACCTTTCCTCGTATTAAATGAATGTGCGGCTTTTCGAGGTTCGACACGAGTTGCAGTGCTTCCCATTGGTTTATTCTTTTTGCACGCTTCTGGGATGAGCACTTTAAGATCTGGCAGCATGGAAGTATTACTTATTTAAGTAATGTTCTTGACTTACGTGCAACGGATTCATTTGATTAACTCCTCTTGGTACATTTGCCTATTTCCCAGTGACTTGAATGCTTCAATCATTTGAAGACTCATCTATCACTTTCAACTTATGACTTGGCTCCTTGAGATGACTTTGACTTACACTTCACACAGTTGTTTCTCAACTGATACATCTTCAGTCAAGTTCTTGATCTTCCTTCTTGGCCATACTCGGTTGTTCCACAATGAGTCTTCACTTGATCTTCAATTGACTTCTTGTATTTCGGCCATAGTGACATTCATCAAAATCTATAAAATAAATTTCCCAACATTTTTAGTGTCGCAAATTTGTTTGTGATAGTTAGAAGAGCAGAAAATAATAATTATAAAAATGTAAAATGAAAATCCAAAACGTATAAAAATATCATACAAATAATTAAATTCAAATTTTGAAAAACTTATTTGTAAACTACATTATGTGTTCTATTTCCAATTGTGCCGAAAATAATCCTTATCACAACAAAGAATATTCAAGCCCTTTACGCTCTTAACTCTCGAAATAGCCACATAAAGTTGACCATTTTGAATATCGGTCTTGGTAGGTACAAACCATTATGGAGAGTATTTGACCTTTGACTCTTATTTGTAGTCATGGCAAAACAAACAATAAGTGCAAATTAAGTAATTGAAATTTAAATATTTGCACACATAGTGTATTACTTATAAATTGGAATAATTCTAATATTTTAAATATAAATTGGATTTGCAAACATTGTTTATTACGATTAAAATTACAATTGGATATCCGAATACAAGTTACAACTATCAATCAAGAATTCTACCGGATAAAATAAAATCCTAAAAATCAAGATTAGCTAGAATTAGGAAGTTACATTTAATTTTGCAAATTAATTCCATAACTCAAGATATGAAATAAGTTATTTATTAGTAAAATACTTTTAATTTTATCAATTAATCCTTAACATAAGTTAAATAATCAATTATTATAATCATTATCATTGACTCTACCTTAAGTGGCATATATGACTAATTTTTCTCGAATTTACAAACATTGTATGTTACAATTGCAATGACAACAAAAACGACTTCTCGTGTTGTTAACAATTTTTTTCTAAACTTTTTAGCTTTTATCTAAGTGTTTATTCAAATTATAGTTTATTTGGCATTAGGTACATATTGATTTTTAATTGTATTAGGTATTCAATTATCTTGATAAATATAAACATAATTGTATAAATCTATATATATAATAACAAACCCGTTTCTAAAACTAATTACCCACACATTTGTTATTTCCTAAAACAAAAATTGATGACTTTTATTAAAAAAAAAAAAGAATTCCAAACTTGAATTACTGAGAATTTGGTTATTTTTGGTAGTCAATGATTAAGTATTATTTAGTTTGATAATTGGTATTATACTTTTTAAAAATAAATATTACCTTTTAGTTTTGCAATTTTGACTTTCACTAATTTTAAACTTTCTTAAATTAAATAATATATTCATGTTTTTTGAAAATCGCATTAATAATACTTGTCAAATTTCTACTTATTCTACAAAAACCAGATTTAGATAATAGTAACTTTCAATTCTTTGAAAATCAAATTATAATAATTGTGATAAAATGTGTTAAGTTTATTTCAAAAATAAAAATGTATTAAGTTTATTTATGTATGGAATTCTTGATCCAATATTTATGTAAATTATTGATTAAGATTTATTTAAATAAAGCAAGAAGAATCAATTGTCAAACTAGAAAAATAATTACTAAAACAATTGGATATTGCTAACTAAAAACTAAAAAAATCTATATATTGACATATATATATATATAGGATTTAGATCGGGTGAGTCCACATATCTTAGGTGAGTACATGAGACCAAATCTGAGTCATTGATTTAATTTTTAAACGGTTAAGATTAATCAGATTTTACCATTATTTAATATGTAACTTAATTTAAAAAAGGGCTTATTGGTAATTTTAATTTAAATCAATTTTTGGGAGGGAAATTATTTTTGGTAGTGGGATAAATGATAGGACCGGTTATGGACGTGTGTAAATTCAAGATCTTTGCATATCTTTACATTATTTGGTAAATGAAGAGTCATTTCCCCCATTTCTTCCGTCTTCAACACGATTCTCTCTGCGCAAACAACTTCAATCGTCTTCCACCATCTTTCGGCGCAAACAAGTATACCGTCCTCCACCATCCCTTTACGCAAATCGTGAAACAACCTCCATTAAAGTGAGAAATCAAAATCCCAAGTTCTAACCATATCCAACTTAACCCTTCGTGGAAAACCCCAACCCGCCCGGTCGAAAATCCCCAAATATTCGGTCGAGAATCAAACTCCGCGTGAGGGCAAAAATCGACGTTGTTTTTCACGAAGTTTCGTCTTGGAACCATTAGTTCATTTGAAGAACACACCAAAGTGTGTGAATTTTTTTTTCCGAGCGACAACGGTGTAGGTATGACTACTTTTTGTCTTTTTTATTTTCGTATTTTTTTATATTTTTATTGCATTTTTATGTAGAATTTTTTATTATTGTTGGATTTATTTTTAACATTGCATATTTTTGTTGTTAAATATGCTTATGATTGTTATGAATTATGCTTATAAGGGGGAAATGGTGGAAATTAGTATTTCCTAGTTTTTCAGAACTATGGGGAGATTGGCAGTGCTTATTCAAGAGGAGATTGTTTTAATGTGGCAAAAAATTGGTTATTGTTGTCAATAAGTATGCTCACATCTGTTTTTACAAGTAGTTGGTGACTGCCTTAATGAGGCAAAAACATTGCTTATCTTTGTGATATATTATGCTTATGAATATTCAAGTATGTGCGAAATACTGGGAATGAGTTTGTTTTGATTCTTACTATCTTTATTATTTGGAAAAACGAAGTCTGTGCAATAAATTCAAGTATTTTGGTGATTGCTTTAATGAGCCAAAAACATTGCTTATCTATGTTTTATATCATGCTTATGTATATTCAGATATGTGCAAAAAATACTGGGAGGTGGGATCAAAAACTGGGATAGCGGGCTCCGAAAAAATGACGAGGCGCAACTATTGATGATGCGTATAAAGTATGGAAGTACAATATGTCTGGATACAATGAATGAGCTGAGGGAGGCGGTATTGGGATGGGTGAAGGAGTTTGCCAAAATGAAATAAGATCAATCCGAAATGTTTCGTTGCTTCGCACTTTTTTTGATAAAAGTATTGGTTCTTGTAGTGTTTTTAGACACGGTAAATTTGTTTGGTCTTTGAAGTACTCTGTAGTGATGTTTGAATGTTTTTGATAATTGATGAGTGTTAGTTCATGGTTGTTATACTTTCCTCAAAGCGAATTGATTGCTCATGTAAGTAGAATTCAATTAGTCTGTATGCAGAATTCAATTATATTTTATGCAATCATTTTCATGGTATGTTATAATGTTTCTAGCATTATTTCAAATATTTTTAAGCAAAGTGTTCGTGTTCTTTGTAAGCGAGAAATCAACTTCAATCATAAGCAATATTCAGATGTTTTATCTTTTCAAGCATCTTTATACATTTTTTAGCAGTATTCAAATGTTTCGTAAGCAGAATTCAAACGCTTTGTAAGCAGAAATTCAATTGATTTGTAAGCACTATTTCAAATATTATAACTTATCAAGTATCGTATACTTCTAGCATTATTCAAATATTTTTGTAAGCGTGATTCAAATGCTTTGTAAGCGGGGGTGGATGGACTTGTAAGCATGTATCTCATGGTATTTTTATCTTTGTTAGCAAATAAGCAAAGTACAAGGTAATAAAAATTAAACGGGCGATCACAATATTTTTATCGAGCACATGCCTTTTTTATAAGAAATAATTTTTAGGACTGTATGAAACAAATAATTATAAAATCTGAAATAAACATAAAAATCAAGCGTTTGAATAAACATAAATAAGCAGTATCAAATGCTTTAATAAGCAGTCTCAAACATGCACTTCAAAAAATAACATCAATAAGAGTGAATTCTACTTGTCGCACGTTCTGCTATTGTGCGAACCTATTTCTCCGCATTTCCCACAACGTCTCTTCATTTTCTGCCCGGCCTTTATTGCTTTCTCCTTCTGACTCTGAAGTCGGCTCTTGACTCGACTGCCGCTTCCCTTATTTTTGGCCTGTGTTGGTGGCAACACTACAACGCCTAGCTGGGATTTGTCCCCAACGGGGTTGTAATCAAATAATTTCAATAGATACAACCTACATATGACGAAAAAACAATGACCAATTAACATGATCGTTTATAACACTTGAAAAAATGCATTTTCGATCATAGCATATATGTTTTTAAAGAAAAAAATGAGGGACGAAGAATTGCATTTCATGCTTGACAATATGTTCATAATGATAAGCATATTCGTATTCATCAATAAGCAACATTATGGATCTGAACAAGCAACTTTTGGGTAAATATGAAAAAAAAACATGGATGAGGAATTGAATTTTTCTCGCATTCAAAAGTATGTTGATACTTATAAGCACATTTTTAGGCAAACAAAAGCATAATTGTGATCATGAATAAGCAACTCATTTTGGATAAACATAAAAAAATTGGGATGAAGAATTGAAATTTTTCTTGACTACCAAGTAAGTTCATATTTATAAGCATATTATTTGGCACACATAAGCAATATTGTAGACACGGATAAACATATTTCGAGTAACAATTACAAAAAAAAATGAAATGATTGATCGGATGATTGATTTAGGAAAAATTACGAATCAAATTTTAAATTGATTCAAGTAAAAAATGGACAATATAAATAATTTGGAAGGCAAGAAAAAGTGTTACCTTATTCTTCATTAATGTTGAAGCATTCCTCATAGGTGTCATCCATTTTGTTTTCTTGCTTGAACTCGCAAATGTCGAGTTTTGCGAGAGAATGGAGGAAGATCCGGAGTTGCGAAAACACGGTGGAGAAGGTGATATGGCACGGACGATTTTTTCAATAACAGATTTGGTGGATTGTGATTGCAAATTTGATGGTAACTCATCCTATTTTAGTGGGATTTACTAGATTTAGCTACCACAACTGATTATTATATGGACTAATTTACCCTCTCATTGACTTTTTTGAATAATTTATAATCATTAAGTAGGATTAATCTCAGCCATTGAAATCAATATATTTGTGGCTTGGATCCAGTCCTACGTACTCATATAATAGGGGTCCTATATAACCCTCCCCTATATATATATATATATATATATATATATATATATGTATATATATATATATGAAGAGAATATTCTCAAAATAGCAAGCAAAGAATTTTCCCACCCATTTCACTTTCTAATTCAGGAAAATGCTGAATTATCATTAAAAATAATAAAAAAAAAACTATTAGTTTAATTTTGTCAATAGACAACAACATATAATAAAACAAAAATGCTAGGATTTTGGGTAAGTTTTAATGATTAAAGTAATATATTTTGATAACTGGATTACACTTTCCAAATAAAAATATTGAAATTTTTTATTTTCTGTAAATTGGATTTTCACCCTCAATAAAATTATTTAGACAACAACTTCCATACTTTCTTAATTGAAAAAAATTAAAATATAATAATTTTAGTAAATCGATTTTCTTTGAATTCATACTTTCCTAATTTAAAGTAAATAAGTATATATATTTTTCCCCAAATATTAAAAAAAGATTAATGTATAAAAATGTGATATGAATCTTATTATTTTATAATTGGGAAGTTTTTCAAGTATATTTTGAAAATTTGATACGTACCAATTTACTTTTTTATACCAAAATTATCATTTATTTTGTTTATTTTCTTATCAAAATATTTTTCTTGGACAATTATATATTCATTCATGTATTTTCTTACAAAAATATGAAAAATACAAAATATCCGATTGTCATTTTCAAAAATCCTGAATTATACACTAAAAAATCTGTAAAAATAATTAATACTCGATTAATCGAACATGGAATACAATATGGACATAAATACAAATTAAAAACTATCTTACGAGAAATGTGAATAAATATATAAATTTGTTACACACACATATATATATATATAATTGTTCTTATCTATATATTATATTTGAAAACATAATCCACTATAACGTGAAATGTTTGAAATATTGAAATCATATATATATATGTATGTATATATATATGTATGTATATATATATGTATGTATATATTATTGTACAATATGAAAAAATAGTCCAAAGCATAAATATTATCTGGAAATGTATGAAATATTAAAATCTTATTCATATATATATATATATATAATTGTAAATAGATTGTTTAAATTATATATAAAATTGAAATATAATGACGTACATACTTTTTGAATATATAATAGGTAAATATTTATTACATAAATGTTATTATTTTGTTCCATTATTTGTGCTATATTAATTTGTTAATCTCAAAGAATGGAACAATTATTGTTTATTCATTTATGTTATAAGATAGTTTCTCAAACAATCATGATTTGTGTATAATGATATTGTTATTGAGAAATCAAATAACAATCTGATTTTATTTATTAAATTAATGTATATAGTAATTTGTTGGAATAAATTTTAACTATATCTCAATTGTTCTAATTTAATTTAGTTGTCGAAAACTATTAAGTGAATATATAAATAAACTTTTAGACCACTTAACAAATATTTTCAATAGGTGTATAAATTTGCTTCAAATATATAATCAATTCATTTTTTTATCTCATTTTCTTAAAGTTTTAGTTTATTGTTGGATAATTAACATAATATTTGTAAAAATATATTAACTAATAATTCTTATTTTTCAATAAATCCTACCTTATTTTGTTCGGGTCAAGACCTATCAACCAACAATCCCTTCCCCGTTAAAGGATATGGCAAATTTAGTCTTGAAATTACCACGCCACCCATTTCCATTCCTCAAATATATCAATTCTTATTATCAAAATTATAATATAATTTATTATATTACACTTCGTGCATCACACGGACAATATATATACTAGTTTTATTAATAATACATCTAAGATATTATTAAATTTACTTAAACAAAATTAGTAGGTATGAAAAGGTTTATTAGAAATTGTAATCATTAAAATATAAAGGGAAAAAAATATAAATATTTACTAAGTAACACATATGGGTGGAAATAGGATAGACTACCCAATAGGATCTATGGCCCCTTTACATTGGTATATATAAATGTATATATAATAATAGTCTACCTATATTGTATATAAATGTATATATTAATATCTTTTTGAAGCTATACATGTAAATATTATATATGTATTATATATAAACATAATAGAATGTACTAATCAAATAAACAATATATAATTAAATAATATATATTTTATTATTAATTATAATTTATTTTTAAGACATTAAACTTTATGGGCTTTAAATAGGTTAGATTTGGCTTCTTTATTTAAAAAGGTCAGTTGAGCCTACAAAAAAGTCTTGCGATAACATGTCGGGCTTGGGCTTAAAGTTAGTAAAACATGCCCGGACCATCCGACACAAAGCTTGGCTCGACCCAAACCGAGGTCTTCTTTGCAATTATATTTATCGCACATAATCTTTGAGATAAAAGCTATAGTAAAATAAGAATTAAATCGTGAAATAATTTGAACATTTACTCTATAATACCAAATGAGCGTAATGACTTTACTTGGTTTGGTTTCTGAAATAATAGCTAGAAGAAAAAGGTCGATAGTCAAATGGGAGGAAAAAAAGAGTAGATAAAAATGAAGTTAAAATTGAAGTGCACAAGGAAATTAAAGAGCTATCAGCTAATATCACAACTCATGTCTCCAAGGAATAAAATGAACATATTTTCCTTCTAGAAACAATTCAAATGTCAATAAATTGAATTTGGGCCCAAATTATGGCGGTTTTACTACACCATTAACCCGTATGATTTCGAGTTTCTCTTTTCTTCTCTTCAGGCTTGAGCGAGTATGAGTATACCATATTTGTTCACATCATACCTTTATCTTTCACGTCTCTTTTTTAGGGTTGATATCGGAGATAGTGTTCATCTTGGTAGTCATTTTTCGCAATATGAAGTCGAGTGGGTATTATCATGCAAAATAATAGAGAAATATACACAAATAAGGCACCTCAAAAAACTCGTATATTAAATATATTAAATATCTTTTTCAAAACTCGTATATTAAATATCTTTTTCAAAACACGTATAATAAATATCTTTTTCAAAACTCGTATATTAAATATACGATTTTGCGATTAAATGTTTGATTGGATTAAATATTGATTGGATTAAACTTGCTTAGGATATACATACATATATTTGATTGGATTAAATATTAATTCGCCAAATTGATAACGATTTTGCCGATTAAATATTTGATTGGATTAAATAATAAATATTGATTGGATTAAATATTGATTGGATTAAACTTGCCAGATATATATATATATATATATTTGATAGGATTAAATATTAATTTTTTTTTCAAAACTCGTATATAAATATATTAAATATATTAAATATCTTTTTGAAAACTCGTGTATTAAATAACCTTTTCAAAACTTGTATATAAAATATACGATTTTGCCGATTAAATATTTGATTGAATTAAATATTGATTGCATTAAACTTGTCGGTTATACATACATAGATTTGATCTGGATTAAATATTAATTTTGCCAAAATGATTATGATTTTGCCGACTAAATATTTGATTGGATTAGATATTGATTAGATTAAATATTGATTGGATTAAACTTGCTTTGGATATACATATATATATTTGATTGGATTAAATATTGATTTTGCCAAATTGATAGTAAATCAATTTATCCAAATATACGGAAAATCAATTGAGTCAATAGTTATATATGTTGATAGTAAATTGATAGTAAATCAATTTATAATTGGAAGAATAAGGTGGTGACACGGTTTGCCATGTGGCTAAATATGAAGGTGACACATGGATTTGGAAGCTAAGGTGTTGATACGTGTACCAAATTGCAGAGGTCACGACATGTGGCAACTTGTTTTTTCTTTTAGTATATAGGGTTGATCAATCTTCCCACTTTTTTTAGGAAACCCTTCCATTTTCTTAACACCAATAGTGTCGCTAAAAATGACCTTGAAATGATGTGACTGCAATTTGATGTTACAAACATAGAAAAAGAATTGTTGTTGTTCATTTATGCACTTCTTGAGTTATTTTCTTTCATCAAGATTTGTGATCGTACACTAAATTTTATATGATCAATGGTGGAGCCAGGACACCCTAATAAGTTGGGCAATACACGAAAATAGGATGGATCGGATAAAAATTCAAAAAAATAATACATATTATAACTAAAATATTTTTATAAAAAACATAATTCTCACAAACTGTTTTTTGGGTTAAAAAAGTGGGGTGGGCCAGGGCCCAGGTTGGCCCACCCCTGGATCCACCAATGTATATTGATATTTAGAACAATCCAATCAATAACAAATTATACAAGTTATTTTCTTTAGAAGATTAAAATCTAGGTGATAATATGGTATGTTATTTCAGTGTTGTACCTAGTTTTCAATTATGTTCCAATTTGTTTCCCGAATTGAGGAGAGGTAAAAAAATATATTACCCTTAAAAGTTAGTTATTTTTGTAGCCATTGGGACTTTAAAATTTTAAATTTATTATTTGTGACACTTCAATCTTAATGTGGACCAAACATAACATTTTATGTCATATACCGAAAATGTTAAAATATTTTCATATACTTCTCTTATATTTTGTCTTTTAGCATGCACATCGCATTATAATTTTTTAGTAAATGACCGAACATATCCATATAATTTTGCAAAATGAAATAAGCAGTGTAATTTTCTTCTAAAGAAAAAATGAACATATTTTAAACTTTAAGACATCTTTATAGACATGATGTATACAATACTCCTAATGTTTTATAAAAATAAAAAAATATTTTAAAATTATAAATAGCTCAATATCTCCAAATATATAAATTTTAAATAAAGTGGGATATTTGAGTTTATTATTTTTTAGAACAAACATAGTAAGTGATAATTGATATGATAAACGATATATTAGGTTGTATATTGTGATTGATTTGAATGATATTAGACTGTAAATGATATGATTGACCATAGATTAGGCTGTAATTATTCTATTACCAGCTTTACGATTTCTTAACCACCAAGTTGCCAGGTTATATATAGTTTTGTATTGTATTGTACAATTTATATCAATCAAAATACAAGTCTTTTATATTTTCTCTCAATGTCTTCTTTATATTTCGACATGGTATCATCATCATCAATATCTCTCAAATCAGTTTTGTATCATGGAATTCACACTCTAGATTAAAGTTTTGGAATTACAAGAGAGCGAGGGGATGTTTCACAACCAATTTCTTTTATGTTGGATGGATTAAACTATGTTCCACAGGCTCAAGCAATGACTAGCTTTCTGAAAGGTCGAAAATTTTAGAGAATTGTCATTAGTAGCCTCATAGAGCCAAAGCAACAAAAGGAAGAACCAGAGAATAAGTTTGCTGAACGACTTGAAGATTGTGATAGTAAAAATCATTAGATTATTACTTGGTTTCGAAACACCTTAGTTACCTCTATTAGCCTTCAGTTTGGACGCTTTGATACAGCAAACAAAGTTTGGGATTCTTTCGCAAAGCGGTATTCCGCCGCCGATGGGGCTCACCAACACAGGTCCAGCCACTACTCTTCACTATATGTGCCAAGAAGCTGGACAACCTATTAACAACTTTCTGTCACACATCCATACTATTTGGGACCAACTGACAGCCTGAGAACCTACTTGACTGCAAAGTTTGAAAATTGGAGAGATCGTAGCCGCCTTGTCCAGTTTCTCATAGCACTTCATGATTTTCGAACTTGTTAGTGCATCCTTGCTTCATCGATGTCCATTCCTTACACTCGACCAAGTTGTTCAAGAGCTTATCTTAGAAGAAACTCAGCCTCATTATCAGAGATCTCGATCTTCTGATATAGCTCTTGCTACCCCACTAATGCACCAGAGAAAGGTCCATCTTCGCAGGAATGCAAATATTGTCATCAATTTAGTCATTTGATTATGAATTGCCCTACTCGGACTTGTCTTTTTTTCAAGAAAGTCGGTGACCGATCATTACCCGAATGAGTGTTTCCACAACCCCAACATGACTTCTCAACGAAATCAACCCAAGGGTGGTTCTTTCAAAGCTCCACATTCATCTCATTCAGCTGTTGCCACTACTACTACTCCACTAGAGGAACCTTTCACTCATCGCGATCCATCTTCATCATCTATATCAGTCACTGACCTTCAGGATATACTCAAACATATTTTAGTTGGTCATTCATCTTCCTCAACTCTTTTTTATACGGTAAGCCCTCTTCGTACTTCCGGTTCTACTAGTTCCAATCATATGACCTTTGATACTCATTGTCTAACCACAAAATAACTAATCCTTCTATTCCTTCTATTTATCTCGATGGTGATTCCATGCCTGTTAGTCACATTCTCGTACTTCTATTACTGAAATCTATATTTTCCATAAACTCACTCTCAATGTTATTTATGTTGGTCAATTATGTGATCTTGGTCTCACCATCACTTTTTCTATGTCTGGTTGTCACGTGCGGGACCCTTAGTCGGGACGGGTTCTTGGGATAGGCCGTTGGATGATTTGTTTGAGCTTGTTCACCTTCGTCTTTCGCCCCACATCTCGCATTTGTTTCATCATCCACTAGTTCACCATGTTCTCCCTTTCTTGATTGTGGCATTCTAGATTAGGTCATGCTTCTATTTGCGAACTCAAACATTTGGCCTCTAGCGGCTTCTTAGACAGATTTTTTTATATAATTTTGATTGTTTATCTTGTCAACTTGGCAAACAACCTTTTTACCATTTAATAATAGTGTTTCTTTATCTTCTCGCATGTTTTGATTTAGTCCATTCGATATTTAGGGCCTTTCTCCTACGCCTACAATGGAATGGTCTAGATATTTTGTGATTTTTGTGGATGACTACTCTCCGGATCACTTGGATCTATCTTATGCATCATAAGTCGAGTTACCTTGTATTTATTCTAAATTCTTTGCTATGGTTTATACTCATCCTCCTAGTCATCTTCAAGATTTGATCTTCAACCTCAAGCTTGTGTCATTCATGCCACCTTGAGTTTGAGGATCGGTATTAAGTGATAATTAATATGATCAACGCTATATTAGGTTGTAATTATGTGAGTGATATGATTGGCGCTATATTAGATCGTAATTGATATGATCGGGGGCGCGTTTCTATGTTTTAAACGGCCTGGCGAGAACAAAATGGGCCCTCTATATTCATATAAAAACATAAAAAACTAATTAATCAATATTACGCAAATTAATTTCATTAGTCACAACATAAAATAGTAAAATGTTTATATACAATTTTAATGTTTCCAATTCGTTAAAATAGTGCTACAAAAGAGATACTTTAATATCATTACATCATATATTTAAAGAAAAACTACCAATACATTAGCCATGAAGAATTACTCTCTAGCGTTTTTTTATTGTTTTTAGTTTAGTTACATTTTTATTGCAAAATATCAACCATTCTATATTTTAGATAATTTAAGTGGTATCAATACCCATTGTACTTGGATAGAAGGATTTAGATTTTGGGAGAGGATTTGGGGAAGGATTTCAAATGACCCCATCTAAGATGGGTTTGAAATTCTCCAAAATGACTCACAAAATAGCTTACAAATATTTGAAATCTATTATAAAAATACTCCATCCAAACAACCTCAATGGATTTATTATTATGAATTTGAAATCCTTAGCTCCAAACTTAAAAACTCTAAGGAATAAATGAGTTTATTTTAGATGAAAGAGAATGAAACCATAATGAAAAAGAATAATATAGATAAAATTCATGTTAATTAATGGTGAAATTAAACAAATAAATCTATATATATCTTAAATTTTAAAAAGAAATTGATGAAAAACTCTAAATAAATATAATAGATTTTACCAAGATGGTAAAACACTAAACAAAATAAATCGGGAATTATGCTTACTTCAACTCTACAAGGAGCAATGCAAGTCAAAGAACTTCAATGAACAAGCTACACTAACTGTTTTTTTAATAAAAGCCTGCATACTTGGTTTAAGTATCCAATTTTAATTTGATACCGTTAAAAACTAAAAAAGAATATGTCTGGAGCCAACAAAGTATCGATATCATGAACTCGTGCAAACAAGAAAGGAGAACACCACATTTGGGCTAGCAATGGCTTTATAAAATACACAAGGATTTATTATACATAACTAATACTATAAACATTTAAATTAAATAAAAAAATTCCGGTCACCAGGGGCCCTCGCCGGAGGGGGGGCCTGTCTTGGCTTGTCGCGCCGCCTTGGCCGCCCCAAGGACGGCTCTGAATATGATTGATCATAGAAAAGGTTGTAATTATTCTCTTATCATCTTTACGGTTTCTTAACCACCAAGCTGTTAGGTTATATATAGTCTTGTAGTGTATTGTATAATTTTATCAATCAAAAACAAGTCTTTTATATTTTCTTTTTATGTGTTCTTTATATTTCGACAAAACATATATCAATGATGAAGTACAAATATAATACATAATACATAGTACTATAATATTAAAAGAAAAGAGTTCTTTTAACACTTATTATTCATAACATAAACAATATTATGTAAGACATAATTTATGTTATTTTAAAAAACAAATCCACTTAGAAGATGAGAATTACTTTTTATAGAGTTTGTGAACACTGCCTAATCAACCCCCATCCCCCCCCCAAACAAAAAAAGAAATCAACCCACTTTTAGAATACCGATGATGTGGACAAAGTAACTGAAAAGTGATTGTACGACATCGTCGAGTTGTTAAAAAAAAAAAAAAAGAAAACATTTGGGCATCAAATTCAACTGGACGGCAAACCTTGTTGGACTCAACCAAAATACTAACAAGTCTAAAGCCCAATAAGATATACTGGGTCTGTCCATACTGTTTCCCTTCATTTTTTTTTTATTTTTGCCCTTTTTTTTCTTTTTTTTTTCCCTGTTTAATTTTTCTTTCGTTTTAACTAATTAATGTATCCATATTGATGCAGTCATGCAGACATAAGCATAAACAATGATAAACTCACCTCAAAACGTTGATTCAACGAATATAGTAAGAGAGATGTTTTTCATGTCATTGAGCGCATTTATAGTGTCTTGTATCAGGTAGAGTGTTTGTCATTTTTGTAGGTTGCGGTAAAAATAGACTTGAAAATAGGCAACACGAGACGGATGTTGGTCGGACGGCAAGCGGACGTCGCACGGAGCCAAGGTGCACGGTCGTACATGACGCGTGGTCGCATGCGGGAGCGGAGAAGAAGGCATCCGTGCACGCATGGGCGCGCTCATCAACATGTGATGAGAATGGGCGCAAGTGCACGAGATATGACACATGCGCGTGCGGTGGAGGTGCGAGCGTGTTTGGTAAGATTTTCGGATTTTTTTTTTGATTCTCCCACCTTGTATAGGACTCTGGCTTATAAATAAGACTTTGCGGATCCATATTTCCGTACACTTTTTATTTTTAGCACTTCTAAACCCTAGTTTTCTCTATTTTTCGTGCTTTTCGACATTGGAATTGTTTGGTTTTTGCATCAAAGGTATTTTGCGGCTTAATCAAAGCGTATTATTTCTTCATCTTTTTTTCTCGATTTCAATTATTTGATCATTATTGTTCTTTGCATGAGGATGTCTATGATTGTTTTCCATTTTTTCATTGGAATTGTGATTTTATCTACAAGCATAAACTAAACTCGTTGTTCTATGATTATGATGAATTGATTCGAACGGACAAGCATAAATATTGATTATTGATTATGCCTTGTCCGATTGAATTGCTTTATTTTATTATTAATTGTCTAATAAACTTTTGATTATCTTGAGAGAACAATTGAGACCGAGAGATGATATTACTACCGACTAAATTCAATTAGGGGTTAGATATGAATCATCAATGTATTATCTAACTTGGTTAATTAATGGATAAATTGGATCTATTTAGACTTAATCTATGAAAACGAGAGTTATCGGATCTAGGCCTGGTTTATATCTATTTGTCTTAATTGTTAATTGTATGATTAATTGATTGATATTCTGCTTGCGAGTTTGATGATATGATTCCGAAATTCTAGATGCTTTCTTTACATTCTTTTCTCCGGGTTTAATTGTGTTAAGTCGTAAATTGATTTCTTACTTGTTTTTCTTTAGTTACTAAAATCAAATAAATTTGGTTAGGGTATTTAAAATTTATTTTTGTTTATAGTGGTACATAATAATTATTTACCGCCTAAGTTTTCCATGATGGACTACTTTGGTCAATTGGCTACCCTATAATTGATCTCGTGCACTTGCGAACATCGCTAGATTTATTAGGTGTTTAGCGGTCAAACAAGAGACAAAGATTTTAGATAATACTCGATTTTTAATTCAATAATAAACTACTTAAAAATAATAACAAAACAAGTATTTATAGGATTAAACTCCTACCACAATAAAACTCCTAACTATTGAAAGCTCTTAAAAGATAATAACATATCCCACTAAAACTAATCTTAATAAATAATAGATTATTTTTAAATCTTATCTTCATCATTCTCGAGATGATTCATCCTGTTTGAAGGGATATTGTTAGTAGAAGAATTTCCAAACCATGGAGGGGCACGACGAGGATGAGATGATAAACTAAGACGAATATCATCATTAGTTTCATCCAACTCCCATTATACCATTTAAATCATGATAGTTTCGACCAACAAATAAACAATTATTTAAGTGTCTTTTTAAGCCCAACAACGGTCTCAATATCGAATAAGTCAATACCAGATGATCAGAAAAATTGCATTGTCCTTGCCTGAGACTTTAATTGCAAAGAAGTACTATCAAGCACCAATACGAGATATGCTCCAAACTCAATTTCTTTGTCAAATATTAGTGGTCCGTCATAACCACTATCCTCCTTGTTTCAATTTCTGCGGTTTTGTGTAGTCAATCGCCGAAATTATATCGTCACATTCCTTATCAAAGATAGGTAGCCCGTCATAACTACCGATCTCTCCTCGTCAAAGTTTGGACATTGTTCGTTGCCGCCACCTGTTATAGTGTCGCCAATGTCATAAAAAATTGGTGGTCCATTACGCCCACCATCTTCACCGTGTGACGAGAAAATAAATCATCCATGTCCATGGAATTGGTTTTCGACGGAGTGAACTGGATATGCACAATATGTAGACAAACTCGTAACCACCAAGAAATTATTTTTCAATAACTCTCTTGATTTTTGATATTGGATGTGCACAATATCGATTTGTTTGGCCAGGGAAGTCGATCTTGACGAATACGAAAGCATTAAGCAGTGTCATTGTTCGTAGCATCAAAATTGAATTGGTGTTAAAATGACATATTAAGGATCATAGTCGGTCTCTAGATACCAACTGATGTTAACTGATGTTGGTAGAAGCATGAACAAAGATAAATTTCAACTCAAAAAGTTGATTCAACTTTGAATACCATAAGAGAAATAAAGAATTGAGATAATACTCTCGATCATTAATTACATAATCAACCACCTAAAAATAATAACAAAAGTATTTATAGGATTAAACTCCTACCACACTAAAACTCATAACTATTGAAAACTCTTAAAAGATAATATAACATCCCACTAAAACTAATCTTAATAGATATTAGATTATTTCTAAATCTTATCTGCGTCACAAATTCCATTTTGTTTTTGACTTGATTATGTTCCTAAGATGTGGGCAAATAGGAAAATTACGGAGGGTATACCCTGTCACGCCCCAATTTACAAACCCAATAAAATAGAATAAAGCATCCAATAGGGTACAACCCAAATATTCAAACTTAGGCTCATCAAGAGCTATTTCAAAATACGAACAACTAAAAATCATAAATACAAATGGAAGTCTATATATAATGACATACAATTAATTATAATAGAGTTGTAACTCACCTAACTATTACAAGATAAAATAGTTATATTGTTCAAGCGCTGACATATAAGCCTGTCAATAGAAAACTGCTAGGTTGGGTCAATCCTGATCTGGAAGCCTGATGTCAGTCTCATCGATCTCAAAATATTCGATATCTGAAAAGTTTTTAGGAAAATTGTGGGGGTGAACTAAACGAGCTCAATGGGTTGGAGTAGAGGAATGCAATGTTTGTTTAATGAAAGATGAAGTGTTTCTTTTAGAAAAGTACTTAGTGTGTCTAAAAGTATTTATGTATGCATGATAATGATGCACATAAGAATTATTTGCCGTAATGATCAAGAACATATTGCAATTCAATAATGATATATTAATGTTTGATTCTATCAGTGATGCAATGCACATTGGGCGATAGTTAGCCAAGCACAGTAAATATTATACTTTTTAAACGACCAATAGATATCCCAATTTTTAAAACAAATAGTGGATATCTCGTTTTAAAAACAAAATATAAACAATTAATCAATTAGTTCATCAGCCCGAAATAAGAAACGTAGGATCAGTGTTGATCGGACACTGACCCTGTCCGTTCTCCTTGTTGCTTCCCATAATATTTGGCCGAAGCCCTGTCACCTTATCCCTCCCACTAGGTTCGACGTCTCTTTGGCCTGGGCTTTTGCCCAGAGATCGTCATATTCATGAATATACCGTTCTACGACCCAAGCCGTCTCCGGCCCGACCTGAAAATGGGATTAGGCATATGGGTAGTCAAACAAGGACTACTGCATGCTTTTGTTCGATCCATTGTCCACCTACCCACACCTCAATAGACTCAAACAAGTCAATAGTTTTGTCAAAGTGATATTTATTTGCCCAAATGCCAAGTCAAGAAGCGATTACAATAGTTAAAATATAAAGCGAATATGATCATGAATGATATATTTTATGTTTTCCTTTAATAAAGAAAATTATCTTGGAAGAATCACAATTATAATCATGGAACAATATTTCATGAAAATGATGTATATCGTGAAATTATGCAATTGTTTAATGTCATGAAGTTAATGAAATAATTAATGTCGTGAAATTTATGAAATTTCAAGCAAACCTAATTTTCTTTAGGAAAATGATAATTTGCCCACTTTGCTTTGATCATAAAGTATTTCCAACAAATTCCTTACCAAGCTTCCAAGATTTCCTACAATAAAATTTAAGAATTATCATATATCATCTCTTTCTATTTATTATTACTATATTCGAACTATTAATTTAGTATAATTATTTTATTTCCATTTATGTGTATATAATCTGCCTTTTCATCACTATTTTCCTAAGTTTCAATTTACCAATAGTAGATTATATATGTTATTACATCCGTCCAAAATATTTAAAACATTGCAATTCGGTTAATGGAGTTTATTTTCAGAGAATTGTATTTATTCTAGACCTAATTATTATTAGTTAAACCTCCTTAGAGGTCTCAATAATCTGTTATTGTTCACACATTTCAATAGTTCATATTATCAGTTAATAAAAATAATAATCCGAGATTAATACTTAAATCTTAAAGTTTAGTCAAATAAGCTTATCTATTTATGATTAAAAGAAAACTTAACAACAAAGGATTAACTACTCAAAATTTTGTCTGAACCTAAAATCTAACCAATTCCTACATATAATCCTCTAATCTTTCAAAAATTTAACCAATCTAATAACAAAAAGATTACGACCCATTTAGTATATTCGGAATTATTAATAAAGAAAAATCATAATCATTCCTATAAAGTATGTTGTCTCATTATACAGTCCAAATATAAAATTAGTATAATATATCAAAGTTTCTTATTATTTTTTATTATTATTATTATTATTATTATTATTATTATTATTTATCAAGTGGAACAATTAACATTTTCAGTTTAAATTGTCTTAAAGTTGAATCTAACAAGAAGTTATTAAGATACCTGTTTCACCATCAACCAATCAAACTTAACATAAACAAAGCACACAATTAAATAAACCAAATCAAAAAATTTCAAGCCACCACAAGTAATTGTGGGGTAAAAGGTCGGGGTTCAAATCAAACGCTCCATCAAATTATCCTCGGGGCATATGCAAGTTGGTGAAGATTTGGTGGGAACTCATATGAATAACATCCGTGTGGTTGTACGATTAAATTCCATTCTAACATCGCCGCCAGTGCGTGACATCCGCGGTTTACCAAACAGCAATGAGGAGCCGGAGTAACTGTTGTCCTCAAGATAGTCGGGCGTAAAACAGCTGAGTTATATAAAAAAAAAAAAAAAAAGCACACAACATATACAAATCTGCTATAAGTATGCAATGAACAGAAATCGATTTGTTAATTTTCTTTTAATAATATTCTTTTAAGGAATTTGTACCCACTTTAATAGTGCTGCTTTTTGGTTGCTCGATTAGTGAATCCACACAGCTCCCATGAATCTCCAGTTTAAATCCGGTAAATTTGTTTGATCTTGGCCTTGAAGAAAAGTGGGGCACCGATGGTAAAAAAGGGATAAGCATGGAAGAGATATTAGTATAGGCTAGTGTTGTGTGGATAATGCTGAAAATAGATTAGGATTAGATGTGAGTAGCTTTTAAAAGCCTTTTAATGGGTAGGCTGGATTGGGCCAAGTCAGTTGGGTCATAAATTGGGCTATGCTTATCACTTTTAAAGGCTTTTTATGAAGATAGTAACACAACTTCATGAGCATACAAAAAAATCAAAGAAAGTCATTAAAAAAATTATAGTTTCATAAACTTTACAAAAAAATATAATTTAAAATTGTCTAAATATGAAATAGTCCCTTAAACAACGATTATTAAAATAGTTATTCAACCAACAACAAATCGACGATCAAAATTTTACCATAAATTTTAGTTCACGTTTTTAACACAAATTAAGGACACATTTTTACAACTCACTTTGATGTTGTTGGTTGATGTCGCCAAAGCTTACAGAGGAACGAGACTTGTATATCTTCTTTGGTTTACCTTAATCCAAATCAAATGAAATGAAATGATAAAAGAGAAGTATTGGATATCTAAAAATGATGTTTCTTCTTCAATTAATAAATAAGAGCATTTTAGACAATGAAATTTTATCCTACACAATTTGTAATGCCGATGACATTATATCCGACATAACTTTTCAAATTTATACCTTTATCCTATATTCATACACCAAATTATACCAACATATAATCCATGAATAGTGCAACCCTATTCTATCATATAATCCATTCCAACAAAAACAAAAAAAAAAAAAATAATAAAATGAGCCCTTTAATTTATGTTTGGAGTTTAATTGTAATAAAGATGTGTTAGATAAAGCAACCAAAAAGGGATAATTACATTAAACCCTTGATTTCTTTCATGTTTATCTACTTTACCTATTAAACTTTTATTTGTAACAAAATTTTTTTTCAGTTTGCTCTCTATCGATAATTCTACCCTTAGAATTTTGTTTTGCTTAGAAAATAGCAATAGTCAATTACAAACATATCATGACTCATCATGATTTCATATAAAAATTAATATTTCCTTAAATTTATTAATTTCATGAATACACAAAGGCTCTAATACCATTTTCTAGAATCATAAAACAAAATAAACATAATTTTGAGGAGAAGTAAATTTGAAAATTATAGATTAAGTGCAACAATTCACAAAGTTTAGGAGGTTAAGTAGAACAATTCAAAATAAAATGTAGAGATGTTAAACCATTTAAACCTAGGACAAAAAGATGGTTAAGATATCCAACTAATAACACCTTCTAGTATATAAACTAGATAAAATATGATTTATTATCTATGTGGGATAAGGCAAATAACCTTTCATCTCCCTTTACATAATGCACATTTTGTATGGCTAATTTCGTGTATTAATTTCTCATTCACCAAAATTCGGTTTGAGAAATAAAAAATATTACGAACATCTACTCGAAATGTAGATTAATAATATATAATTTAATTATCGAGAATTAAATATTTAGCCAAAAATTTGGAAAAATCAAGTCGACACCCACTTTATCAAAACCAAAATTTTCAACATATAGCAAATTTCTAAAATGGACTTTTGAATCCAAAATCGATTTTCATAATAACAATTTCGGTGGTTAACTTAGAATAATTTACAAATTCCATTTGAATTAGGGAATTGGGAGGGATTTGGAATGAGGGATTTGAACTCAATAACTAAATCTACATTCTCGTTTGACATAAAAATTTAAATTAATGGATTTCAAATCACTCTTTAAGTTTTAGTTTATCGCATTTGGATTGATAGATTTGGAGCTAATGATTTCAAATTCATAATAACAAATCCGTTGTGGTTGTTTGGATGAAGTCATTCTATAATGGATTTCAAATTCATGGAAGCTATTTTTGGAGTCATTTTGGAGGGTTTCAAATTCATCCTAGATTGAGTGCATGTTCTGTCACGCCCCAAATGGGAACATGACGATGATCAATAACTTAAACGTAAATAAACCAATCAGTCTAGTCAAGCATCAAGCATAAACCCAAATAAACAGAGTAAAGTAGCAGTGGATTAGAGTACAGTCTAAAACATCAAGTATCCGAATTACACCCCAAATACATAAACTTAAATTGTCAAAAGGTCCTACGCCCTCAAATTACATCTTAAAGAGAAGAAAAGAAAGGTCCAACAGAACAGTAAACAGGATTCCCAAAAGTCGGAAAACACGGAAGAGATCACTCCGTGGCTTGGTCTGCATCATCCACATAATCTTCATCTGGCCGTTTAAAAATATGAGGGTGTGAGACAAAAATTCTCAGTGGATGAGTGATCATGTGAAAGTGTGGTGATATATATAAATGCAAGAAAACCGTTATGTAAAAAATGCGTGAGTTATGATGCGTGTATCACACACAGCTCGCAAGCAACATGATATTAAAAATAATATACTTATACAATTTTGATAAAAAGAGTTCATGTACATACAAGCACTATGTGTGAATTCAAATAGGTCAAGTAGTCGTTGCATACTAAGTGTAGCGCCAACCCAAGCAAGTATATCGGTCCGAGTAACTCCAGAATCGTGTGGATTAGACAGCGATTCATTCGTTCTACCTTGTGACTCCCCAAGCAAGATGACCCAAGGCCTGTTACCTTATCGCTCCATAGGCACGACAATCCAACAAGTATTTGCAAGGCTTGCAAAGCCCGGATTATCATAATCGCGATTATACCTCAAGTACTACGACCTACTTCTTCCATTGGACACTCCGTCCGCTAAGGGTGGGATTAGGACTATGGGGCCAGAAAGTGGAATAACAACCGAGCTGCCCGGTTCCATCCCCGACTGGTCCACTCCGACAGTGAGCTCGACACACAAAGTTGACTCAGGCAAGAATAGATACACGGATATAATATGTCAACAAGGCAGTCGAGTATAATATATCAAGAAAGCAGTTTAAGTATAATTATGTGAAATTTTGCACGTGGCGTCTATCGACATTGGCAAAGTAATTATTGGATGAGGTTAATTATCGGGAGGATAAATAATCTTCAATGGTTTGGTAATTTAGGTGGGATGTAAGTCCCATTGTAAGTTCAAGGTCACAAGGCGAGGAAGTCGCCCCGCGAAAAGCGTATTATCCGGTCACGGGGATCCGTTAAATCACAGAAAATTTTAAGAAAACTAAATTTATAAATAAATATATATAGTTCAATAGTACCAGGGCTATAATAAAGGAAAATAATTAAGTTGATGTCCTTGTCAAAAATATTTACAATAGCTCCGTTTTGGAAAAACTAGTCTTTATCGGGTTTAAAATTGAATAAGTTTTTGTCTCAACCTCAAACAATTATAAGGTCAGTTTCTAAATTCTCCAAATTATCCAGAGATTCAGGTTTTTAAAAGTTTGGGGCAAGAGTGTTTGGTAAATTTCCATTTTGGCCCTAAATTTGTCAAAATTATCATTTGTGCCCCGAGTTTAAAATATTTGGATCTCACAAATCGGAAGGGCTTTTGATGTGATTCTAGTTTTAAAATATCACTAAGGTCAGTAGGTTATTGGAACAAAAGCAGTTTTAAAAGCTATGAGTTTAGGTCCCTTAACTTTTGAAAATTCTATTTTAGTCCAATTTTTAAGTTTTTACCCTTAAGGCTTATTAGAGGTCCAATTGTTATGAAATTTGAACCATGGGTCAAAAATATTGTAAATTATAGTTTAAGGTATTTTTCCAGGTACATAGACTATATAAGTCCTGAACTTTTCATTTTGGTCCTTAAGTTTAGTATTTTACATTTTGGTCCTCAATTTTACAAAATTGCATTTCTTAACTCAAAATATTTTGATTTTTGGAATACATTTAAAATATGTGTTTTACAGTCCTTAAAAGTTAAAGTTTTCAAAATTTTAAAAGTGGAGCTGGTACAGTTTCAAAATTTGCATTTTAGCCCTTAAACTTTCAAAATTTTACAATCTAGTCCTTAGGCTTTCAAGAGTTGATTTTTATTATCTCAAAACCTTTAAAACTTTAATATTATTTCAAAATGTCATTTTTAAACATAATTACAGAGGGGTGCCTTAAGTTTTATTTCCTTGCATTTAAGTCCACCAATTTGCCATTTTTGCATTTAAGGTCCAAAAATTATAATTTAGCCAATTATGCACGAAATTTCCAGATTATAAGACAATTAAAACATGAATAGTAAGTGCATGAACATGCATATACACCTCATACAAGAATTTATCACATAAATCATTAAATTGCATATGCATGCACCTAATTTGCAATAATTGGAAATTCTAAGCATCACTTGAGAAATTTTGAAATTCGCAACATAAAAGGTACATGCATTACATAAACATATATATATATATATATATATCTCAAGTCTTTCAAAATACTACATGCATTTTTTCAAAAATTGCTAGAGGATTAAAAGGTTTTTCCACCCACCTTGTCTAGTTGGTTGTTTTGGTGAAAAGGAGAGATGATCACAACTTAAAATGTCAACCTCACTTAGGTCAGCCCCTAAGTAAAGTAATACAAAAAAACATGAAGTTAGAAAATTTGAGAATTAAAACAAGAAGAAAGAAGAAGGAAGAAATGGCCAAGCGCTTACCTTGTGTAGAGGGAATTTTAGTCAAGTAGGAGGTCTCAAAAATAATTATCTTTATCACCCTCAAACAAGGCTTCCAAGGTCAGTCCCTAAACCTCCAAAAATAAAAATGGTGGAGTCAAATATTAGAATTTTTAAGAGGAAGATGAAGAAGGTGCTAGAAACCCAAATTCTTACCTTGTAGTCTAGTTTCTTCAATTAAATCTTGAAGTCCTCTTCAAGATAGTCTCAAGTCTCTAAAGTTCTTCAAGTTGAGAGCCTCTAAGTACCTCAAAGAAGAAAATAACAATATAAAATTAGAAGAAGTAAGAAGGCTTCAAGATAATAAGAGGAGATTGAACAAGATGAAAATTTTTCTTACCTTGTTGCTAGCTATGGATCGAATTTTTGGTGGAGGTAGAGGAGGAGATTTCTTGTTTTTGACTAAGTATGTAATGTAGATGAAGATAAGAAGAAGAAGAAGAGAGAAGTAGGAGGATTTTAGAGAGGAGGAGAAGTTGGCTAATTATGAGATGAAGAGTGATGAAATTTAAATCAATTTTTGGTCATCTAAGGCCTTATGGCCGATTGTGAGTGAGAGAGCAAGAGAAGAGAGTTGTTTTTTTGGTCAAGGCTTGTAAAATGTTGTTGCATGGGAAACATTAGGCTTGGTCAAGGTATGGGCAAGAATGAAAGGTGTTAGTGAGGGATGGGTGTTAGAGGAAATTTAAGGAGAATGTTGGGTGAGTGGGTTGGGTATTGGGATTTCTAGGAAGAGTTAAATAAAAATTGTGTGTGTAGGATTTTGGGTATTGATTTTGTGTATGTGTATAAGAATTGAGAGATATTTCTACACCAAAATTTGCACATGGCCGTCCACTCCTATGTCACTTGTGGTATCCATATATTTTTTTTGTCCTAAAATTGATGATAATAGGTGTATAATATCAACTCCAAAAATTAATAATGATTCCCATAATCACTTATAAGTCTCATGATAACTTATTCTAAATCAAATTCTTATTTCTATAGGATATATGTCACTAAAAGAAATAGGTCTTTTAAAATTCTAAGGTGTCTAATAAATACACAAATAGCAATAATGATCAATCAAGTGATCATTAAACATAGATTAGAAAATAATAAATGATCAATAATTAAATAAGTAGTTGATCAAAAATAAAGTGAAATAAAATGCGAAAATATTATTAACATTTATCCATCAAAATGACGTGATAAAGTAGTCACGAATAACACATAGTCGATACACGACAATAAATACACGCGAACAAAATCGAGAATCGAGGGCTTCACGTCCTCCTTCCTTAAAAGAATTTGGTCCCCAAACACCTTTAGAATAGCTCGGGGTATTGATTTCTTAGGTCTTCCTCCATCTCCCACGTAGCGTCTTTGTCCCAGTTATGGTTCTGCCATACCACTTTAACCATCGGAATTTCTCTCTTTCACAGTTGATGTATCTATCAGTCAATAATCTGAATCGGCTTCTCGGTGTAGGATACATTCTCCATCAGAGGAGGAGTATCACGTGTGATGATGTGCTCGGGATCCGGTCGATACTTCTTCAATCTCGAGGCGTGAAATACATCGTGCATTCCCACAAACCGTGATGGTAGTTCGAGTCGGTAAGCTAACTTCCCAATCCTTTGTAGTATCTTATAAGGTCCGGCATATCTTGGAATCGCCTTACCTCCTTTCTTCTCGGATTAATTAACCCTTTTCGTGGTGAGAGCCTAAGGAATACTTCATCTCCGACTTTAAATTCCAAATCCTTCCTTCTCTTATCCACGTAACTCTTTGGCGACTACGAGCCGCACGTATCTTCCTTGATTATTCGACCTTCTCCATGGCCTCCGAACTAAGTTAACCTTTGGGATTGATGGTGAATTTCGTTTCCTTTTGGAGTCCATTGATCATCGATCTCCCGGTGTAGCGAGGATCTACACTTCCGCCCATAAAGTGCCTCATAGGGTGCCATCCCAATTGTGGCTGAAAAAGTGTTATTGTAGGCAAACTCGGCCAATGGTAAGTGCGAGTCCCAACTTCCTTGGAATCCAATGTATAGGCTCGCAACATATCTTCCAAAGTTTGAATCGTTCGCTCAGATTGTCCATCAGTTTGTGGGTACGTCGCTGTGCTGAAACTCAGCGAGGTACCTAATTCCTCGTGCAAGCACTTCCAAAATCTTAAGACAAACCTCGGGTCTCTGTCCGATACTATGTCGGCTGGTACTCCATGCAGTCGAATGATCTCTCGGATATAAGTCTGTGCGAGTTTTTGCAAGCTATCTGTAACACCTGGGAAAAAAATATGTATTTAATTAGTTATATAGCCCATTATTAAATTATTATTATTATTGGATTTATTATCTAATTACATGGCCCATTAGGAATCCTAAGGTGCTTGGAAAACTAGCTAGGGTAATTATATTAGGACTCTTTTGTTATTAGGGTTTTATTATACCACATTAGAGAGGACCAAAAAAAAAAAAAACATTCCAGCTCTAAATTCTGCGCCATCATAGCCTCCATCGTCTATCATACAACCACGACGAAGTTTTTCTTCAACGTCATGATCCGTCAATTGCCTTCCCTATTTCATCCTCAAATCCTAAGGTAATTTACTTGTAAATTTTGAAACCAGATCTATACTATTCAAAATTTCCTAAGATATTAATATGTTATTCTTCATATAGTTTTTATCTCATGCGGTTAACATTTGATACTAATCCGATGAGTACTTTTGTAGTTATTGAATTTTCAAACTACGATGCGAATTTATATTATTTCCTATTTTCGATTTAGAAAATCCAAAACCCTACTTATACATATCCACAATTCGTGAAATTTTACTATGTTATGTTAGTATATGTATATAATGTTAAGTTACAATTTCATATACTTTTAAGGTGTATATTATTTTATATGTAATTTACATTCATGCTTTCCAAATCTTGTATATACTTTGTTTTCGAATTACAAATTCTAGAAACCATATATAAAGACCTTAAAAATATCTGAATTTTTGAAATGTTATATTATAATGTATAATATCGTGTGGTAAAATATCAAATCATTCCAACTTATATTTATTTAAATATTAACTAGTTTCCAATACGTTATAGTTTTAGCAATGACAAATGTTTCAGATTATAAAATTGAAAACCTAAAGTTAACGAATTTAATATATTATGATTTTTGTATATGCTATACTATGGTATGTATATTATACGTCATTATAATTCCAGATCCAATAGTACTATAGTTAATTAAATATAATTTTTCTCTCATAGATGTGCAGGATCTTGTGTTGCAACAATTTTAGTTTCACAAATTGAAAACCAGGAGCTAAAAATTTCGAATCTTCATGAAATTTTTATATGATATCTATTTTTGAATATATTATCTACTGTAAAAATATTAAATAATTCCAATATATGGTTTATGAGAAAATATTATTCGATCCCAACTACACAGAGATTTAGTATTATTCAAACCTACCAAGTTGAACCCTAAGCCTTATGAAAATGCAGTGAGCTTCCAAGAATGTTATTTTAGTGCTTTCGTATCGAGGTTAATACTTAAGTTTTGACTTCTAGGAACTAAGATGTATATATATCCATGTTCGCGACGAGGACGGCGAGGCCCGAATTTCAATAGGGATATTGCATCAAATCATTCACTTTTTTCAAGAAAAATTTCGAGGTGGGGTTTGTTTTCTAAACTTTATTGTCCTTGTTAAATGAATATTTGCACACATTTTATAGTTCAAAATTTTGGGGCGTTACACTATCAGTCTTCTTGATGGGTAAGAAGTGTGCGCGATTTTGTTAGTCGTTCTACAACTACCCATATAGCATCATGACCTCCTCCTGGTCCTTGGCAGGTCTTTCACGAAGTCCATCGTTATGTATTCCCCTTTTCACTGGGAATTCTCAACAAACCGTAGTAAAACCGGATGGCCGTTGGTGTTCTCGCTTTAATCGTTGACAAGTTACACATCTCGCAACGAACTCTTCCACCTAGTTCTTCATGTTTACCCACCAATAATTCCGCTTCAAGACCTTATATGTTCGGTATATCTTCGGTGTATAGTATATCTTGAACGGTGTGTCTTCGCCAAGATTCTGCATTTCCTTATCCGCTAATCATTCTAAGTATGCACACTCGATTTTCAATCTTATGATCTCGTCTTGTGTACTAAAAATTCGGTCTCTCTCTCCCCGTAAGTATCTATTCCTTGACTTTTGGAGATGTATGTCCTTCTCTTGTGCGACTTTGATCTCATTTCGAGATCGAATTTAATCGAAATGTTAGCGCATGTAATCCCTGAGTATCGCTCGGTCGAATTCCAAATGCTCGTTCTTCTAATAATTTCCACTCTCGGATCATTAGTCTAGTTAAACTCGCCTTTTCGCTCAGGCGTCGCCTACTATATTTGCCTTCCCAGGGATGATATTGAATATCAAAGTGATAATCCTCAATTAACTATATCCATCTCCGTTGCCTTAGCCGAGATCTTTCGTGAGAATAGATACTTCCAGGCTTTTATGATCTCAGAAAAAGCGTGAACGCGTTGCCCCATAGAGATAGTATCTCCACTTCTTTAACTCGAATACTATTTTGATAATTCCAAGTCGTGCGTTGGGTAATTAGCCTCATACGGTTTGAGCTTCCACGATGCATAAGCAATGACATTTTCTTCCCGCATGAGCATCGCTCCCAATCCTTCCTTTGATGCATCACTGTAAACGACAAAGCCCTGTGTTACCTTCGGAAGGGCTAAGACGGGAGCTGTAGTAAGTCGTTTCTTCAATTCTTGGAAACTAGCCTTGCATTTGTTGTTCCACTCAAACTTGACTTGCTTCTGAGTTAATCGAGCGAGTGGTCCGGCTATCTTGGAGAAATCCTTGATGAATCTTCGATAATATCCAGCTAATCCCAAGAAGCTTCTGATCTCGGTTACTGATTCTTGTTGTGTTCATTCAACCACTATCTGTACCTTCGAAGGATCCGCTGTGATTCCATTGCGGATACTATGTGTCACAATAATGCGACTTTCTTAAGCCAAAATCCGCACTTGCCGAACTTGGCATATAGTTTGTGCTCTCGTAGTGTCTCCGGGATGATCCTCGGATGACGCTTGTGATCTTCTCTAGATTTGGAGTACATAAGTATGTCATCGATGAATATCACTACAAACTCATCCTAGTAAGGCTAAAAGACTCGATGCATCGATCCATAAACACCGCAGGGCGTTCGTCGGACCGAATGGCATTACTACAAACTCGTAGTATACATACCTAGTTTGGAATACTGTTTTAGAAATGTCTTCTTCATGGATCTTCAACGGTAGTATCCTTGTTGCAAATCAAACTTCGAGTACACCGTCGCTCCTTGAAGTTGATCAAACAATTCGCTCTATCCTCGGGAGGGGATATTTATTCTTGATGGTCCCGCTATTAAGACCGCGGTATTCTATGTACAGCCTTAATGTTCCATCCTTCTTCTTGATTTAAAAGACGGTGCTCCCCACGGGATATAGTCGGTCGGATAAATCCCACTTCCATCAACTTCTTTAATTGAGTCTTCAACTTTTGCAATCGTACAGAGCCATTCTATACGGCGTTTTGGCAATCGGGGTGGTTCCCAAGAATACTCGATGGTGAACTCGACTTCCCTCTCTGGAGGGATAGAAGTGAGTTCCTGTAGAAATACGTCTGTGTATTCTCGATACTATGGGCACTTGGTGAATTTGTGTCTCTACCTTGGATTTGTTGATTCATACACCAAGTACCATTGTGCCCTCAGAGATTGCTTTTCTCGCTTTCATGGCGAGAGATGATTGGGGCAATCTTGACTCGTGCCCTTCCCGTAATTTCCACTTAGGGCCTCCTAGGCTCACATAGCTTAATGGACTTGATGATGGTCCATTTATGCATGGTGTGCGAGATAACCAAATTTATTCCCAATATCACATCATATTTGGATATAGACAATAATATCAGATCAGCAGGGGAGTTTATCTCATCAATCTTAACTTCGCATGCACTATAGATAATATTTGTTAATTGGCTTGCGCCCATAGGAGTTTACACTTCTAGACATATGGGCATATGTTCCATGCATGCATGCATGCGGCTTGTGTACATAGTGCGGTGCGACAAATGAGTGTGATGATCCAGGGTCAAACAAAGATACTTTAGCATAGTGGTTGGATATCGGAAGCGCACCTTCCACCACATTCGTTGCCTCCGGAGCCTCATGTCCGGCTAGTGCAAATGCTCGAGTGGCATCCTCGCTGATTTCCCGACCATTCCTGACCTCCGCGTCGCTGCGCCGGTTTGTTTTTGTCATTATACTTTGGGCAATACTTCAATTGGTGCCGATTATTTCCACATCACAAATATTTTCTTGCTTGCGCCAACAAACATTGGCGGATGTCCCGCTTACGGCAAAGGTGTGTGCATGACTTTCCTCGCATTCCCCGAATCGGCCCTTTTCCTTATCTATCCGTCCAACTGTTCCTTTTCAAACTTGACAGTTGTTTAGATGGCTACCCCAAAGCCGGCCTCTTAAGAATGTTAGTAGGCTCGCCCTGTTGTATCGTCCGATGCGTTTCAATCCAGACTGATACGAAGAGCTACCTTCACCGTTGAATATGTCTCACTCAACAATCAAAAGTTATTTCAGTAGTTCAGTTTGATCCCCTAGTGAACTTATACGACTTATTTCTTAGAAAGATCGATGGTCCCTAAAGCATATTTGGACAATCGATGGAACTCCGACTTATATCGAGCCACCGACATATTTCCTCTCTCCGGTGAAACTCATCCTTGCGGGCCTCCTTCACAACTTGTGGGATATCTTGTTCATTAAACTCGCAATAATTTTTCCCAAGTCCTAGCCACCCTGTCTTGGACCCATCTCCTTTCCACTGTCCTCCATCAATCTCACGCTGCTGATTCCTGTCTGAATACTGCAAGAATTACTTTCTGCTCATCCGTGTAATGTAGAGCATTGAAAATGTTCTCCAATTTCTCAATCCAATCCTCGCCCTTTACGTCATTTGGCTCTCCCGGGAAAGGCCGACGGGTCAAATCGCAGGAATTGTTCCAAAACCCAATCATTTGCCTCTCGGGCGGGTTCTCGTGCATTCCGATCGGGTCGCTTGTTGTCGCATGAATGCTAGTATCTCACTGCAATACTTGAGCGATCAAATTTTCTCACGTGGCTGGGGGGAGGAGGTGGTGGCAACGGGCGAAATGGTACGGTCCTCGGGACATTCGCGTCTCTTGGGGCGCCATGCGGGTATCCTCGTCCCTTCGTTCAACCATTCTCAGTATCACGGCGTTAGTTGCAATTCATAAGATAAATGAATACATTAAATGATCGTAAAGTAATACAAGTTATAACATGCTACCAAAGAACGATAATAAGCAAGACATAGAGTCAACAAAGAAGTAAAAGGCACATCCATTAATATGAAATCTCGAGTACAAGAATGGAAATAAGATCGTACAACAACGCCATACATCAAAATCCAGAAATACAATCATCCAAGACATACAACAAATACAACAACAAGGAATAAAATCATATCTACTCATTAATAGTGATATCACCACCACTATCATCCTCAATGTTGATGATCTCGACAGTTCCCGCTCATGCCACTCCTCAAAGATCGGGCCAATCTGCAAATAGAGTTGCATCCTATGTTTCATCCGGTTCTTGGCCTCCTCTGGATCCTCTTCAGATCCTCCTCATTATCCGCCTCCGGATAGGCTTTGGGTTCCGCCTTGGGCGTGGTGGTGCGGGGCGTTAGCCGCAAAGAGGAGCTTCTAAGGCAATATCCCTTTGAACAAGGGTTTGTGTGAGGTCTGAATGATCATCGCTTGATAATGGTCTCTTCAAGACGATCGATCGTTGTGTCCCTCGACATGTAAGCCTCTGTCTCCCATTTGAACCGATCTGTCACTAGCTAAGCGTTTCATCTTATCCATGCATGCCGTCCGTGCGTTCTTATAGCAATCGGATCTCGATCTCGCGAGCGCCGTATGGTCCCCTCGTGATCCTTAGCCAACAAAACTAAGGCATGCTTATCCTCTTGGTTTGCGCCAGAGGTGTTCTAGATTTCATACGCGGTTACACTCCTCCTATAACTCCGAATTAACCCGGATAAACTCCTAATGCCAATGGGTCGCCATCCCTCGTGGTAGTCTCGCTCCACGCGAGTCTTCCAAATCATAGCCCAAGTCGGCATTTCGGTTCCATTCTGGTCAAAACACAACTAAGGTTTGTTAGACGAGTATAAATGGAAATATAGAGAAGAACAAGCAAAACTAATCAAGGATCAACTAAGTTAAGACAACTATCACTATGGCATCTCCAAGTGCATAAAATTCTAACTCAGTCTAAACATTAGTGATACGGTTCTCCATGATGCATCATCAAACTTAATATCGGGTCTATGTCCTTACGATATCGAATTCAAGCTTGATATAGTCAAATCGCAGCAAAGATTACCCAACACATTCCGAGGTCTTATCTTGGGTTAGCTCGATGTAAGTTTCCATCTTACTAGCCGAGCTCGATACTCATTTTAATCGTCACGCCCCAAATGGGAACGTGACGATGATCAATAACTTAAACGGAAATAAACCAAGCAAATTTAGTCAAGCATCAAGCATAAACCCAAATAAACGAGTAAAGTAGCAATGATTACAAGATGCAGTCTAATACATCAAGTATCCGAATTACATCCCAAATACATAAACTTAAATTTTCAAAGGGTCCTACGCCTCAAATTACATCTTAAAGAAAAGAAAAGAAAGGTCTAACTGAATAGTAAGCGGGATTCCCAAAAGTCGAAAAACACGAAAGAGATCACTCTGTGGATTGGTCTGCATCGTCCACATAATCTTCATCTGGCCGTTTAAAAACATGAGGGAGTGAGACGAAAATTCTCAGTGGATGGGTGATCGTGTGAAAATGTGGCGATATATATAAATGCAAAAAACCGTTATGTGAAAAATGTGTGAGTTATGATGCGTGTATCACACACGTACCGCAAAGCAACATGATATTAAAAATAATATACTTATACAGTTTTGATGAAAAGAGTTCATGTACATACAAGCACTATGTGTGAATTCAAACAAGTCAAGTAGTGGTTGCGTACTAAGTGTATCGCCAACCCAAGCAAGTATTCGGTCCGAGTAACTCTAGAATCATGTGGATCGATAACGATTCCTTCGTTCTACTACTTGTGACTCCCAATCAAGATGGCCCAAGGCCGTCACCTTATCACTCCATAAGCATGACAATCCAACAAGTATTTGCAAGTTTTGCAAAGCCCGGATTGTCATAATCGCGATTATACCTCAAGTACTACGACCCACTTCTCCCGTTGGACGCTCCATTCGCCAAGGGTGAGATTAGGATGATGGGGCCGAGAGTGGAATAAATCGATCGAGCTGCCTGGTTCCATCCCCGATCGGTCCACTCGACCGCGTGAGCTCAACACACCAAGTTGACTCGGCAAGAATAAATACACGGATATAATATGTCAACAAGGCAGTCGAGTATAATATATCAAGAAAGCGGTTCAAGTATAATTATGCGACATTTGCATGTGGCGTTTATCGGCATTAGCGGAGTAATTATTGGATGAGGTTAATTATCGGGAGGATAACTAATCTTTGGTGATTTGGTTATTTAGGTGGGATGTAAGTCCCGTTGTAAGTTCAAGGTCACAAGGCGAGAAAGTCGCCACGAAACGCCGTATTATCCGGTCAAGGGGATCCGTTAATTTGCGGGAAATTTTAAGAAAACTAAATTTGTAAATAAATGTATATAAGTCAGCAGTACCAGGGCTATAATAAAGGAAAATAATTAATTCAAGGTCCTTGTTAAAAGGAAGTTTTACAATTAGCCCCGTTTTGGAAAAACTAGTCTTTATCGGGTTTAAAATTGAATAAGTTTTTGTCTCGACCTCAGAAATTATAATGTCAGTTCCTAAATTCTCCAAATTGTCCAGAGATTCAGGTTTTCAAAAGTTTGGGGTCACGGTTTTGGTAAATTTCCATTTTGTCCCTAAGCTTGTCAAGATTATCATTTCGGGCCCCGAGTTTAAAATATTCGGATCTCACAAAACGGAAGGAATTTTGTTGTGATTATAATTTTAAAATATCACTAAGGTAGGGTTATTGGGACAAAAGAAGTTTTAAAAGGTATGATTTTAGGTCCTTTAACATTTAAAAATTTCATTCTAGTCCAATTTTTAAGTTTTTGCCCCTAAGCTTATTAGAGGTCCAATTGTTATAAAATTTGAACCATGAGTCCAAAATATTATAAATTATAGTTAAATGTATTTTTATAGGTACATGGACTATATATGTCCTGGAAATTTCATTTTGGTCCTTAAGTTTAATATTTTACATTTTGGTCCTCAATTTTACAAATTGCATTTCTTAACTCACAATATTTTGATTTTTGGAATACATTTAAAATATGTGTTTTCCAGTCCTTAAAAGTCAAAGTTTTAAAAATTTTAAAAGTGGAGCTGGTACAGTTTTGAAATTTGTATTTTAGCCCTTAAAATTTCAAAATTTTACAATCTAGTCCTTGGGCTTTTAAGAGTTGATTTTTATTATATCAGAACCTTTAAAACTTTAATATTATGTCAAAATGTCAGTTTTAAACATAAGTATAGTCCCAAAAACGAAAAATGGTAGAGGGGTCCCTTAAGTTTTATTTTCTTAGAATTAAGTCCACCAATTTGTTATTTTTGCATTTAAGGTCCAAAAATTATAATTTAACCAATTATGCACGAAATTTTCATATTATAAGGCAATTAAACATGAATTTAATAAGTACATGAACATGCATATACACCTCATACAAGAATTCATCACATAAATCATTAAATTGCACATGCATGCACGTAATTTGCAATAATTGGAAATTCTAAGCATCACTTGAGAAATTTTGGAATTCACAACTTAAAATGTACATGCAATATATATATATATATATGTATATATATATATATATCAAATCTTTCAAAATACTACATGCATTTTTTCAAAAATTGCCTTGTCTAGTTGGTTGTTTTGGTGAAAAGGAGAGATGATCACAACTTAAAATGTCAACCTCACTTAGGTCAGCCCCTAAGTCAAGTAATACAAAAAAATGGAGTTAGAAAATTGGAGAATTAAAATAAGAAGAAAGAAGAAGAAAGAAATGGCCAAGTACTACACTTACCTTGTGTAGTGCGAATTTTTGTCAAGTAGAGGTCTCAAAATAATTATCTTGATCACCTCAAACAAGGCTTCCAAGGTCAGCCCCTAAACCTCCAAAACTGAAAATGGTGGAGTCAAAAATTCGAATTTTAAGGGGAAGAAGAAGAAGGTGCTACAAACCCAAATCCTTACCTTGTAGTCTAGTTTCTTCAATTAAATCTTGAAGTCCTCTTCAAGATAGTCTCAAGCCTCTAAAATTCTTCAAGTTGAGAGCCTCTACGCACCTCAAAGAAGAAAATAACAAAATAAAATTAGAAGTAGTAAGAAGGCTTGAAGATAATAAGAGGAGATTGAACAAGATGAAAATTTTTCTTACCTTGTTGCTAGCTATGGATCGAATTTTTGGTGGAGGTAGAGGAGGAGATTTCTTGTTTTTGACTAAGTATTTAAAGTAGATGAAGATAAGAAGAAGAAGAGAGAAGTAGGAGGATTTTAGAGAGAAGGAGGAGAAGTTGGCTAATTATGAGATGAAGAGTGATGAAATTTAAATCAATTTTTGGTCATCTAAGGCCTTACGGCCGATTGTGAGTGAGAGAGCAAGAGAAGAGAGTTGTTTTTTTTTTTTTTTGGTCAAGGCTTGTAAAATGTTGTTGCATGAGGAACATTAGGCTTGGTCAAGGTATTGGCAAGAATAAAAGGTGTTAATGAGGGATAGGTGTTGGGGGAAATTTAAGGAGAATGTTGGGTGAGTGGGTTGGGTATTGGGATTTGTTGGAAGAGTTAAATCAAAAATGTGTGTGTAGGATTTTTGGGTATTGATTTTGTGTATGTGTATAAGAATTGAGAGGTATTTCTACACCAAAAATTGTACATGGCCGTTCACCCCTATGTCACTTGTGGTATCCATATATATATTTTTTCCCAAAATTGATGATAATAGGTGTATAATATCAATCTCCAAAAATTAATAGTGATTCCCATAATCACTTATAAGACTCTTGATCACTTATTCTAAATTAAATTCTTATTTTTGTAGGATATAAGTCACTAAAAGAAATAGGTCTCTTAAAATTCTAAGGTGTCTAATAAATACACAATAGCAATAATGATCAATCAAGTGATCATGAAACCTAGAATAGAAAATAATAAATGATCAATAATTAAACAAGTAGTTGATCAAATAAATAAAATGAATTAAAATGTGAAAATATTATTAACATTTATCCGTCAAAATGACGCGATAAAGTAGTCACGAATATACGTAGTCGATACGACAATAAATACACGCGAACAAAATCGAGAATCGAGGGCTTCACATGTTGGTGCATTTATGCAAAAATCCATTTAAAAATGGACTTCTTAATAAGTGACTTTTGAAAAAGCCTCAAATTCTCGCTCTCTAGAAAGAACTTTTTGAGTGACTTATCCAAAAGATCAATTATTGTTGGAATTGATTTTTAGATCCAAAAATTTATCTCAAAAGTGCTCCCAAACAAGGGATAAGGACATAATTGCCCTACTTTATAGGGAAAATCCCCGCAAATATGCTAACGGATTCTTTTATGGACCAAATATACGCTTCCTTATCTTTCCTTCATACCAAATACACTCCAACAGTATAAACTCAAAGTTGTTGTATAGATCTATAGAAAATACATAAGAAAACACGACAAACTAAATAAAGGAAGAAGAAAACAAATTGCAAGAAAAAAAACACAAAAGCGATGAAAGGAAGAAGAAAATAAGGTGCACCAAAACCGGAAGAACAAAATAAAAGAAGATGAAGGAAGCAAAAACACCGCAAAAAAGCAAGTCGCAGTTATAAACTAGAAAAACAAAATAAAAAATCAAGTCAATATACAATTTTCGATCTCAAAGGTATTGTGTATTTTATTGATTCGACGCGTGTATGGTTGTGATGTTTTGTTTCAGAATAATAACATGGCTTTGACACGTGTGTTTATCGACACCATTCTTTTTCGTGTACAAGGATTGTATGACACTTTTTCACATTTAGAATGTGTTTCAGGCTCAAAAATTATATGGGCTTGACTTATATGATATGAGAATGGGCTAAAAAATTGCTTTAAACTTAATTGATAAAAAATGGGCCAAGTTTTATACTTTCTTAATTCATAAGACTTAAACAATTTCTATATCAATTACAAATTAATAATAAAACATGTCTTTGTTATGAAGATATATAGATGTTTAAAAATAAATTATTAAAATCTGATTTTTTGTACCTTAATTTATAGTAATAGATTAACCTGCAAATTATTAATTATATTAACTAAATTCAGTTTTTTAATAATATTTAAAAGTTTGATAATTAATTATTAGGATTTGATATTGTCACGCCCCAAAATGAAAGTCGTGTCACAGATAATCAAACTTATGTCGGTTTACCAAGCCGACCCATTCATACATCAACATAAGTCAATAGAAATAACAAAATCCCAAAATAATCATAGATAATGGAATAAACTAAGTCGCAGTACGGTTGCGGTAAAAGTAAAGTAAAAGAAATACAGTCTATCATCATAACATTCTTACGGGTCCTACGCCCTGCTATTGCATCAGAAAATATTTGGAAACTCGATCATTACAGATAAGATTAAATTGTCTTAAATAGGTCACAAAATACAACAGGGAAACTAGTCCATGGCTTGTAGGTCATCACCGACGTCGTCTTGATAAGGGTCCTCATTCTCTAGTTATGAAAACAGGCTGGAAATGGACAAAAATTCTCAGTGGGCGGGTGCGGGTGTGTGAGTGTGGCTTACAGTTGTGCAGAAAAATCATTTCATGGAAATTTATGCATGAATCGTGCATCGTCATCATACATTTTAATAATTAAAATTGTTCACGAAATTAAGTAAGTTAGAATGTTAGATAACAGTCAAGCCATAGTGGTTGCGCACGAAAGTGTGACGCCAACCAATACTAGTTCAAATGATTGCACACGAAAGTGTGACGCCAACCATCCAGCCTTATACATCGGAGACGTGTCGATCAAACATCGACTCCCTTGACAATTCACCTTATCCCTCCAATGGATGGGTGGAGCCGAGATCCCACAAGACACGACGTCTCCACAGTGGGGCCAGCTAAGCCGAAGATCATCATAATCATGATTAAACCATTACTACAACCCAATCACCCGCCAGACTCTTCTATCCGACTTGAGGTTGGGATTTGGACGATGGAGGCCGGTACGGGATTACAACCGAGCTGACCCATCCCATACACGACTTATCCATTTCACAGACACAGTCAGAGGTTATCTGAATTAAGTGATTTATAGCAAGTCAGTTAGAAAAACCGAGTGATCTTAATCACAGTGTGTCCGGTATTGAATTTAACTAAGTTCAAATTCGCGGTCTAGTTACGGGGTGGATAATCAGCCAAAGATAATATTTGGTTTGATTTATTATGCATAAGTCCGTATTTCAATATTAGAGATTTATTCGGGCGAGGAAGTCGCCTTAATTATCGTGTATTTATTCGGGTAAGGAAGCCCAATTAATAACTTGGATAAATAATTAAAATATAAATTTCCGTTGAATAATTATAAAAATTATATCTCAATATAATATAAGTAAACTGAATTTAAAAATACAAATTTTCTAGATCTTTAGTAATTTTATTTTAAAAATATATCCTTTTACTAAGAAAGGTAATTTCTTATCGGGTTTAAAAATTCAATTGATAAGCCGATTCCGATCCTTTTGAGTATCTTATATGGCCCAATGTATCTCGGACTTAACTTTCCTCCCTTCTTTGGGTGGATTAATCCTTTCCGCGGTGAGAGTATGAGGAATACTTCATCTCCAACCTCAAACACCTAGTCCTCTCTCCTTTGTCTCCGCATAATTCTTCCTCGACGACTGAGCCGCTTCGGATTCTCTCTTTTATCAACGACATTGTCTACGATTTCTTGTATCGAGATCCACTTTTGGAAATAGTTGCTTTGGAGTTTCTTTTCTCATTTTGGGGTCCACTGGTCATCGATCTCCCCATGTAACGGGACTGCATTTTCTCCCATATAACGCATAAGGCGCCATTCCTATTGTCGTATGGTAACTACTATTGTAGGCTAACTCGCTAATGGTAAATGAGAGTCCCAACTTCCCTAAAAATCCAAGCGTACAAGCTTTCAAAGATATCCTCGTGGGTTTGAATCGCCCTCTCTCGATTGTCAATTGGTTTGGATAGGCAGACGCATTTAAAGCTTAGCTTTGTCCCCAATTCCCATGCAAACACTTTTAATCTCGGGACAAACCATGGATCTCATTTAAAATATCGGTTGGTACTCCATGCGCCATTAAATCTCTCGGATATAAGTCTCACGCCAGAAGTCATTCATCCATCTTCTTGATAAGCAAGAAATAAAGTGATTTCATGAATTTGTCCACCATAACCCATATGGTATCATGTCCTCCTTTAGTTCTTGGAAAATCCGTTACTTAAGTCCATAGTGATAAATTCCCATTTTCATTCAGAATTTGTAATGGTTGTTGTAACCCGATGGGCCGTTGGTGTTCACTTTGACTCATTGGCAGTGTCGACGGATATCTTGCCACATACTCAGCTACTTGATTCTTCATGTTTACCCACCAATAGTGTTGCTTCAAATTCTTTTACATCTTATTACGCCGGATGTATTGTGTACTTTGAATGATGTGCTTCGCTAAAATCTTATTCTTTAACACCTCATCGTTCAAGACACATACCCAATTCTTAAACCTCCTGGATTCTATTTTTCGCTATAGAGAATTCCGGGCGTTCTCTTTAGTTCTCGAATTTCGGGTCTCCTTCATATGCCTTTAATCTTATTTAGCAACTCATGCCTTACCGAGATGTTAGCACAAAATATATGAGTGTTCATTCTCATAGGATTTCATGTGCTCAACTCCTCTAGGGATTTCCACTCCCTAATCATTAGCCTGGCTACACCGGGCATTTCTACTTAAGGCGTATGCCACTACATTTGCCTTCCCGGCGTGGTACCGGATATCAAAGTGATAATCTTCAATGAGTTCCATCCACCTTCTCTCGCCTCAAATTGAGATCCTTATGGGAGAACAAATACTTCAAACTCTAATGGTCCGTGAAAATGGTAAACGTTGCTCCATATAGATAGTGTCGCTACTTCTTCAATGCAAACACTATTGCCGCCAGACTCTAGGTCATGTGTTGGGTAGTTTGCCTCGTATGGTTTGAGATCCCGTGAGGCATAAGCAATTACATGTACCTCTTGCAGGAGTACGACTCCTAGTCCTTCCTTTGAGGCGTCATCAGACGACAAATTCTTCACTTCCACTCGGAAGAGCTAGATTTTGGAGGCTTGGTGAGTCTTTTCTTGATTCTTGAAAATGGATTCACACTTATCGCTCCATTTAAATTTGACTTGCTTCGAATCAATTGCGAAAGTGGTCTAGCGATCTTTGAAAAATCCTTTATAAATCTTGGTAATATCCACTAATACTAAAAAGCTTCGGATCTCTCACATCGCTTTCTGGTTGTTTCCATTCAACAATGGTCTCGATCCTTTGATGGGTCCATGCGATCCCATTTCCGACACTATATGACCTAAGAGCGTGACTTTCTCCCCAAAGTTCACACATGCTCAATTTGGCATACAATTTGTGATGTTGTAGTGTCTCAAGTACGTTCTTAAATGACGCCGTGATGATCTCTCAACTTGGAATACACGTATGTCATAAATGAAGATTACCGCAAACCGATCGAGGTAAGGTTGAAAGACTCTATGCATTAAATTCATGAATGTTGCTGGGGCATTTGTCAATTCGAATGGCATCACTTCAAACTTGTAGTGACCATACCTAGTTTGGAATGATGTCTTAGGTATGTATTTACCCTTAATCTTCAACCGAAAATACCCTTGTCAGTAAATAAAATTTTGAGTACACTATGGCTCCTTGAAGTTGGTTGAATAGCTCATCGATCCTCGGGAGGGGATATTTATTTTTGGTGGTCACAATGTTAAGACCGCGATAGTCTATGCATAGTCTCAATGACCCAACTTTCTTCTTGAAAAATAGCACTGGAGCTCCCCACGGATATGTGCTCGGTCGGATGAATCCCACATCCATTAATTTCTGCAATTGAGCCTTCAGCTCTTGTAGTTCCACTGGAGCCATTATGTACGGTGTTCTTGCTATTGGCGGTGCTCCCGGTAATGTCTCGATGTTGAATTCGATCTCCCTATCCGGGGCAGTGTTGTGGGTTCTTGCGGGAATACGTTTGAGTATTCCGACACTATAGGCACTTGGTGAATCTGGGTCTCATCCTTAGGTTTGTTAAATACAAACGCCAAGTATCCTTGCGCCCCATTCGAGATCGCTTTTCTATCCTTAATGGTAAAAATGATCGTGGCTAACGAGATTCATGCCATACCCAATAGATCTACTACGGGTTTTCGTGTTTACACAACCTAATGGTTTTATTATGACAGTCCATTTGTGTAAAGTGTTTGAGAATAATATCATACTCCGATATAAAGAATAAATTAGCAGAAAACACACATCGTCAATCTTTACTTCGCATGCATTATATATGGCATCGATTATTTGGCTCGCACCCAAAGGAACCGACACCTCTAAGCATATAAGCATGCGTACTATGCATGTGCAAGTTATGAGAAAAATGTGGTGCAACAAAGGAATGTGATGAGTCGGGGTCAAATAATACTTTATCATGGTGATCAGATATCGAAAGCATACATTCCACCACTTCGGTCGCATTCGGGCCCTCTTGCCCTGCAAAAGAAAAGACACGGGCAGGTGCCCTGGCTCGATTGTTCGGCTTATTTCCAGGTTTCTGGGTGGTGCTGGGTTGGTTCCAGGAGCGGTACGCATTGGGCAGTCCCAAACAGGCACAGAGATGTTATTAAAATGGGCACAACATGACTAAGGAAGGGAAATCAAGATCTATAAGGTACTAACTAAATTAAGAAATCGACTAAGTACTCCATAAAAAGCATTCTATAATTCCCAATTGTTTCAAATTCTCAACTTAGTCTAGTCGGTAGTGGTAATACCCAATATAGGCAAAGGGTCCTATCCTGGGTCGGCTCGGTGTAAGTTTTTTCTTACTAATCGAGCTCGATACCATAACCGTCACGCCCAAAATGGAAGGCGTGACACGTGTTGGGAAATTATTTTGTAGATTTTGATGAATGCCATGCAAAACTTAGAATAGGAAGTTGGCACCCCATCTTTTTGTTGTAAATTGCATTGTAATAGATAGAGTCGGGTCAAGCCGAGTTAAGTCGACTATGCCTAAACATGTAAGAAGACAACCGGAGACTAGAAGGAAGACTCCGCCACGAGGCAACCGAGTATGGCAAAGAAGATAAGACGGAACTCGATCAAGGTGCGGTGAGATGCGGTGAGTGAAGTATCGATCAAGTTAACTCAAGACAAAGATTCAAGTTAACTCAAGACAGCCAAGTCTCAAGGTTGAAGTGATGAGAAGAGTCATCAAATGATTGGAAGTCGACTCAAAGTCACCTGGGGATGTTAAGAAAATGCGTCAAGTCAAGACAATCAAAGAGATCCGTTGTACGTAAATCAAGAGAATTACTTAAACAAGTAATAGCTCCATACTACCTTTCTTGAAGTGCTCGGTTCGAGCGTGCAAAACAAATAAACCAATGGGAAGCACCGCACCATGTCGAACTCAAAAGTCAAGAACAATTCATACGAGGAAGTGGCAATTTCAAGGATCGCAACAAGACAAGCCAACGACCACTAGTGACTTTCAAAAATAAGTTCTATCTCTTCAACGGGTGATTTTTGAAAGATCACTATAAAAGGCCGAGGAATAACTCTAAGAGAAGGTTACCCAACACGAACATTCGAGCAAACATCCGAATCAGAACCTAATATATTCTCAAATCATTCAAGATCAATCCTCAAGCCTACATTACGAAGGAAATCAATCCAACACTCACCGTGAAGGAAAGATAACTTCAATCAGTTGAAGAGGAAATTTTTGAAGAATCAAGGGGTCTACACTCCACGGAGGATTGTAGAAAGGTTCAAGGTCGAACCAGTCTCAAGTTTTTGGAGGGCTTCGAGATCAAATCCAAGAAGCTTGAGCAAGTGGGTCAGAGTAGCAAAGGCCCTGTGAAGAAGCCGAGTCGCACGAGAAGCCGGTGCGTGACCAAGGCATCTCCGAATGAGTCCCAAAGGATCAAGTCGTTTGTGGTGATCAAGACTTGTATCCGGACTATTAACCACTCAGTATAACGATCAATACTTAGTGGATTCCTCCGGGAGTTGGAGAAGAGAGGAGTAGAAGAATTACCCCATCTTCGAACCTCTATAAAATCTTATTGTGTTATTTACATTTCAAAGACTTTAAATTTCTGCATCTTATTTTTATATCTCACGATAAATTTGCTATCCTATTGATAATCAATCGAGTGCTAAAACCGAGTATTAAAACGAACTTAACCAAATTCAAGGGTGTTAAGTCTTCCGCTAAAAACAAATCACAATCGAGTTAAGTCTTTAGTCAAAACAATCGAGTTATTCTATCAACGGCTCGAGTCGAGTGCGTTGAGTGACTAACTGGCCGATTAACTAACTTAGCTGTCCATCAAGGACACAAATTTGTGAAGTATTAACTCAATACTTAAAAAGGACTAAAAAGAAAAGTTGGTAAGGTTTATTCAACCCCCTTCTAAACCTTACACTCACACCCCTTGGGACCTACACACAGATAATTAAACTTATGCTGGTTAACCAAGCCGACCCATTTATACATCAACATAAGCCAATAGAAATAACAAAATTCCAAAATAATCATTAGATAATCGAATAAACTAAGTCAGAGTACGGTTACAATGAAAATAGAAAAGAAACACAATCCATCATCATAACATTCTTACGGGTCCTACGCCCTACTATTACATCAGAAAATATTTGAAAACTCGATCATTACAGATAAGATTAAATTGTCTTAAATAGGTCACAAAATACAATGGGGACTGGTTACTGAACTAGATCTCCAAATTTTTCAAAGTTTGTTTTAGCACTTAAGTTTTCAAAACTCTTTTTACCATCAAAAGTTATTATCATGGAAGCAAATTTGACACGCATCCCTATGTTCACAATTGAAGAATTTGATGATTGGAAAATTCATATGCAGCTCATCTCTCAAGATTACATGATGAGATGTGGATAGTGATAGAGGATGGGCCACGCAAATTTTAAAAGTGAACAGCTGTAAGAGAACTGCAATTGAAGGTGAAGAGGATGTCGCTCCTGCACGAGTCATGGTTGAAAAACCAAGAGCCGAATGGACAAATGATGAGAAAAAGATATAACTTGGACAATGTGGCCAAGGACATTCTTTACAAAACCTTGGACAAAGCTATGTTCAACAAAGTCAAATCATGCAAAACGGCTAAAGAAATCTGGGACAAGCTAACATTGATTTGTGAAGGCTCAGAGCAAATCAAGGAAAATAAACTATCGGTTCTTTGTATTTAAATTTGAGAATTTCAAAATGATCGCAGAGAGACCTTGGATCAACGGATGCTCGGTTCACAGAAATTACCAACGAGCTATCTGCACTTGGAAAAGAATATACACAGAAGGAAATGTGTATGAAGATTCTAAGAAGTCTCCCAGCTGAATGGGAAATGAAGGTCATGGCACTAAGACATTCCATGGACCTATCCAAGACATCCAACCATGAGCTATTCTCGGATCTCAAAGCCTACAAATTTGAGATGAGAAGAAAAGACCAAGAGGAGTCACTGTGCCCAAAACAACTGCTCTAATTGTTAAGGATGGCAAGAGAGCCGAGGTCAAAGAAGTCATTGACCAAGAGGAAATAGCACGATGGTTAAAAGGTTTAACAAGTTCTTCAATAAGAACTACAAGAGAGGCAAGGGCTAATCCTCCGTAAGACACTACCTCTCCAAGTCAAGGGAAGATAGGCCAACCAAGAGAACAGAGCATCAAAAAGTCAATATCAAAGGGCCGACAATCCAAGAATGGAAAGAGCCGATCAAAAGGTTGAAAATCTATGCTGAACCGCAGCAACCAGGTCACTATGCCATTGATTGCCCATATCCCGTAGTCAACAAATATAGGAATGAAGAAGAAGAAAGAAAGGTCTTGAGAGAAAGAAGACAAGAAAAGAAAAAGGCAATGTTGGTCGCAGAGATCGGCCGAGACAGCCAAGTCAAAGAGACACACCGATTGAGAGAGTGAAGCCGACTACTCAAGTGACTCGAAGAAGAAGCCTTGATCCGTTTGATGGCCAAGGAACAAGACCAACTCGACCAAGAAGATGAGGCACACTCTAACTCATCACACTCATTCTAGTGATAGTGATCATGACACACACACTTCATCACCCACCGATCTTTATGATTCATTAGCAAAATGATGAAAGATTTTGAACACATTAAATCCTCACACACACTACTAAATGAGGAAAACAGCCTACTCAAGAGCCAAAAACTCACGGATGACTAAGGAGCCGAGTACTCTAAGTCAAATAGCTAATGAGAATGAAAGTCTAAAGACCGAAAATGCTAAGCTAATAGCAGAGATAGTCATTTATAGAAAAGAGGGAAAATGACCTCAAAAATGTGATTGCCTCATTCACTAAGGCATCTAAATCATTGGATGATCTTATTATGAGTCAAAGAGATTGTGGAGACAAGACAAGGCTTAGATTTAATTTCTCGTGCTATATCAAGCTCCAAAAGTGATTTTGGAAAAAGGATCTTCAAGCAATGAAGTATCTCAAAATCCAAAACTCCAAATTGTGCACACACATTTATTCCAAAGCACAATCACAAGAAAACTGGCCTTGGTTATAAAGGAAAAGGAAAACAGCCAATTGAGTGTCTTTGAGAGGACGGTGAGAAGAAATCCACCGAGTTCCTCAAAGAAATTCCAAACAGAAATACTCAGAAAGAAGAAACAGAGCTACCAAAAACCCTAAGTTCTATAAAAGAAATACATATGAAGGGAATGGTAGAAAGCACCCAAGCCAAGTCGATTGGAATAATGTGAACTATCAAAGAAAGACCTATGGAATATAAGCCCAAATGGCAAAGGCCTAGAACTCAAAGACACATATGCACCTAGGCACTACACTCAGAGACATCACAACTACCCAAAGAAGGCAATTGCTAAAACACATACACATGCATACGGACAAAAGAGACAGCTTGTATGAACCTAGAACCCCAAGCAATTTGCCAAAATTAATTATGATTATGGGACTAATAGATGGCAACCCCTTAGAGTCAAATCATTTGGCTATAGGTTGGTTGGATCATCTTACAATACTAACCCCTCGGGACCCGCATAAGTATGGGTACCTAAAACTTAATTTCTTGATTGCGGGTTCAAGGAACAACTCGAGTGCCAATGAACCTGGTACACGGATAGTGGGTTCCGCATACACATGACAGAAACAAGAAAAATCTGTCAAAATTCAAGGAAGTCGAGGTGCAAAAGTCATATTTGGAGGAAATGTAGCCCAGGGGAGAAATAAGAGGCATTGGATCCATCAAGAAAATGGATTAGAAATCACAGATGTTGCATATGTTGAAGGACTCAACTTCAACTTGCTAAGCATCAACCAACTCGTGACAAGGGTTATAATGTTCGATTTAACATGGGTATATGCCAAATCAAGGATATTGAATCAAATGAAGTTGTGTTGCAAGGATGCGATAAAAGAACATGTATTACGTGGATTGGTCAAATGTAACACCAAGCACTGTCTATTAGCAAAGAGCACAACCAATCAAGTTGGGTCGGGCACAAGAAGTCGGGTCACTTGAATTTCAAAACGATTAACAAGCTTGCCGTATAATCTTGTGGAAGGACTTCCACTCAAGATACAAGAAGGAGAGTATATGTGACACATGTCGAAGGGAAAACAAATCAAATCATCATTCAAAGAAAAGACATGTCCATCTTCAACAAGAATATTGATCTGTACATATGGATCTATTTGGTCCATTGAACCAACCTAGCACAAGTGGGAAGAAATACACCTTGGTGGTAGTAGATGACTACTCAAGATATACATGGACAATATTCATGTGTAAGAAGAAAGAAACTCTACAAAACTACCACGGTGATGAAGAGGATTCAAAATGAGAAAAGTCAAACCATTATCAAAATAAGATCCTGAGTGAGGAACCGAGTTTGTCAATGGTATAATAACTCGCATTGTATAGAAAATGGTATTGGTCATGAATTATCTGCAGCAAAGGACTCCACGGCAGAACGGAGTTGCAAAACGAAGGAATAGAACTCTCAAAGAAGCAAAGAAGGACCATGTTAGTCAAGAAGGTGCTACCTAAAAGATTTGGGTCAAGCAATAAATACAACATGCTATACTCAAAATAGATGCATGATAAAACAGACAAATGACAAACACTCCTATGAGATTTGGACAGGAGAAAGCCAAGTGTTGCATATTTTAGAATATTTGATGCAAATGCTTCATCCATAACAATGGCAAAGATAATTTAAAGGCTTTTGATGCTAAAGTCGATGAAGATATTTTTTGGGATACTCACCGAAAGCAAAGACTACAGAGTACTCAATAAGAGAACTATGGTTACAGAGGAATCCATTCATGTGGTGTTTGATGAGCCAAATGTAAATGGAGAAGACATTGAAGAGTCACCGATAAGTCAATCAATCAACCATGCGAAGAATCCCTATGTCAAGGTCGGAATTATAAACCCGGATGAAGATGAGATAGTCGAGTCTCAAAAATAGCCGGAAAATCAGCCTGTTGATGACGAGAGAGTTGATCAATGCAAAGATAGCCGCAAGACGATCAATCCAACTAACTTACTCCAACCTGATGTAAGATGGCCGAGAGACCATCCACGAGAACTAGTCATTGGAGATGTAAGAGAAGGTGTCAAAACAAGATCCTAACTCAACAAGAAGCAATGTTCACCGCTTAATCTCACAAATAAAGTTTAAAGATGTGTCACAAGCATTGGATGACACACATTGATTCAAGCCATGCAAGAAGAGTCGAACCAGCTTGAAAGAAATAAAGTGTGGAATCGGTTCAAAGACCTACCCATCAAAATGTTATTGGCACTAAATGGGTATTCGTAAACAAGATGAATGAGGAAGGTTCGCGGGTAAGAAACAAAGCAAGATTGGTAGCCAAAGGATATTGCCAAGAAGAATGAATAGATTTTGATGAAACTTTTGCCCCCGTGGGCAAGATTGGAAGCCATAAGGATGTTTCTTGCCTATGCATCTCACAAGAACTTTATTGTATATCAAATGGAAGAAGTTAAGTATATGTTGAACAACCTCCAGGATTTGAGCAGTAAGATTCTTGGAGATAAGGTATACAAACTCAAGAAAGCTCTATATGGATTGAAACAGCACCTGTGAGCATGGTATGATACATTATCACAATTCCGATCGAGAATGGATTCACAAAAGGAAAAGTGGATAGAACACTCTTCTTTAATTCAAGACAGAAGAGCATATCGCTTGTTCAAATATATGTGGATGACATCATTTTTGGATCCACAAACAAAGAGATGTGTGATAAATTTTCAAACCTCATGCAAAGCAAATTCAAAATGAGCACGATGGGAGAGTCGACATTCTTCCTGACTAAGTGAAATAGTCAAGGATGGAACCTTCATAAGTCAAACAAAATACACTTTAGATTTAATGAAGAAATTCGGTATGGAAGAGAAGTCTTCAAGAAAATACCAATGAATACATCACCAAAATGGACATGGATGTAGATGGCAAGCCAGCCAGATCAAACAAGATACAGAGCACTTATTGGATCATTGCTCTATCTTACAACAAGCAGCCGGACATCACCTTTGTCGTAGGTGTATGTGCAAGATTTCAATCTGCTCCAAAAGAAAGCCATATGATCGCACCCAAGAGGATCTTGAGATATTTGAAAGGAAGCCAAGAAGTTGGCTTATGGTATCCAAAGGAAGGTGGATTAAAGCTAATTGGCTATTCAGACTGACTATGCCGGATGGAGAGTCGACAGAAGAGCACCTCGTGCACATGTTAAATGCTTGGAAATAGGCTAATTTTCTCGGTTTAGCAAAAAAGCAAAATTCAATAGCCACCTCTACAAAGCAGAATCATATAGTCTGCGGGCAAACAAGCAGCCCAAGTCCTATGGAGGAGACAACAGTGAGAGACTATGAAGTTGAAGAAAAGGAAATTCCAATCATGTGTTATAACACAAGTGCAATTGCAATCACTCAAAACTCGTGTTGCACTCAAGAACAAAGCATATCGATGTCGATATCACTTCATAAGAGATCATGTTGAAAAGAAGGACATCACCTTGAATATATTTCAACCGATAAACAAATGGGTGACATATTCACAAAACCGTTGTGTGAGTCAAGATTTGAAGAACTCAAGCATGAGTTAGATTAATTGTTTGAGTTGACACTCGTAAGACTCAAAGAAAAGAAATGAAACACGAAAGAGAAAGAGAGTCGAACTCTCAAATTAGCAAAGTGAATTAGCCAGATCGGAAAGACAAAGTGCACTGAGAGTTAGACAAACAGTATTTACATGCAAGAAAAGAAGAGTTAAATCGCCTAAGGGCAAGCCGAGTCATTTATGAGCAAAGTGACAAAAACGCAATGTTTTTACTAAGCGGGAATGTTTTTAGGAATGACGCCAACATAATTATGACGCGTGTGCAGCAAAAGCCGCACACCAAGCTTATGATTGATATAAATGCTGCCGCATTAAATACGAGACATTAAATGCAAATCGGGCGGCAAGATCTAAGCCGTTGATTTTGATCACATTTCAAAACCACCCGCACGCCCTTTCATAAACCATACTTAAACCATTTTCGTCCGTTTCTCTCACACTTTACCAAAACTGCTTTTCATCTCTCTCTCGAAAGCAAAAAGCAAAATTTTTTCTCAAAACCCTTTCAAATCCTCGATCATTTTCTAAAGTTTCGTTCGGTAAAATATTGAGAAATGGCATCCACTTATGATTTTGTCAAGTTTAGAAAGCAAATCCACACCGGGTCTCATGTGGATTTCGATGGTATGGTGAAACAGTGGGTCCGACGACACTACCTTTGTGAAGGAAAGATAACTTCAATCGTTGAAGAGGAAATTTTTGAAGAATCGGGGTCTACACTCCACGGAGGATTGTAGAAAGGTTCAAGGTCGAACCACCAAGTTTTTGGAGGGCTTCGTGATCAAATCCAAGAAGCTTGAGCAAGTGGGTCAGAGTAGCAAGGCAACCGCCTGCGTGAAGAAGTCGAGTCGACGAGAAGCCACATGCGTGACCAAGGCATCTCCAGATCGAGTCCCAAAGGATCAAGTCACTGTGTGATCAAGACTTGTATCTGGACTGTTAACCACAGTATATCTTGATCAATACTTAGTGGATTCCTCCAGGAGTTGGAGAAGAGAGGAGTAGAAGAATTACCCCATCTTCAACCTCTATAAAATCTTATTGTGTTATTTACATTTCAAAGACTTTAAATTCTCAGATCTTATTTTTATATCACGATAATTTGCTATCCAATTGATAATCAATTGAGTACTAAAACCGAGTATTAAAACGAACTTAACCAAATTCAAGGGTGTTAAGTCTTCCAATGAAAACAAATCACAATCGAGTTAAGTCTTTAGTCAAAACAATCGAGTTATTCTATCAACAACTCGGTCAGTCTGAGCTGAGTGACTAACTCACGATTAACTAACTTAGTTGTCCATCAAGGACACATTGCGGAAGTATTAACTCGAATACTTAAAAGGACTAAAAAGAAAAGTTGGAAAGGTTTATTCAACCCCCCTTCTAAACCTTACACTCACACCCTTGGGACCTACACACGTGATAATTAAACTTATCTTTGGTTAACCAAGCCGACCCATTTATACATCAACATAAGCCAATAGAAATAACAAAATTCTAAAATAATCATTAGATAATCGAATAAACTAAGTCTAGTACGGTTACAATGAAAATAGAAAAGAAACACAATCCATCATCATAACATTCTTACGGGTCCTACGCCCTACTATTACATCGAAAAATATTTGAAAACTCGATCATTACGGATAATATTAAATTGTCTTAAATAGGTCACAAAATACAATGGGGAAACTAGTCCGTAGCCAGGTCATCGCCGCCATCGTCCCGATATGGGTCCTCATCCTCCGGTTGTGAAAACAAAGGGAGTGAGACAAAAATTCTCGTGAGGGGGGCGTGTGTGTGTGAGTGTGGCTTACAGCCAGCAGAAAATTATTTCATGGAAATTTATGCATGAATCGTGCATATATCATCATCATACATTTTCATAATTAAAATTAGGATAATTACAAAGAGTACCCTGTTTGACCTAATTACAAAAAAACCCACTTTAAAACTTACAAAAAGTACTTCGAGGTTTGATTTAGTGTTAAAATTAAGGGTAATGCAATGATTTTACAAATATGAAGGGGATTTTGAAATATATTTCAAACCTCGGGGTACTTTTTGTAAGTTTTAAAGTTACCGGGTTTTTGTAACTAGGTCAAACCTCGGTGTACTTTTTGTAATTATCCCTTAAAATTATTCATGAAATTAAGTAAGTTAGAACGTTAGATAACAATCAAGCCATAGTGGTTGCGCACGAAAGTGTGACGCCAAACAATATTAGTTCAAATGATTGCACACGCAAAAGTGTGACACCAACCATCTAGCCTTTATACAAAGAGACGTGTCGATCAAACATCGGCTCTCTTGATGATCACTTTATCCCTCTAATGGATAGGGCCGGGCCATTATTCCGAGAAAGGCACGATGTCTCCACGTGGGGCCTAAGCCCGGAGATCATGTTATAATTATGATTATATCCATACTAGATCTAATCGCCCGTTAGACTCTCCTGTCGACTCAAGGCGTGGGATTTGGACGATGGCCGGACACAGATTGCGCCGAGCCGACCTGGCCCCATACATAACTTATTCATTCCCTGCACAGAGTTAGAGGTTATCTCAATTAAGAGAATTTTAGCAAGCCGCTTAGAAAAACTGGAGTGATCTTAGTCACACTGTGTCCCGTATTGAATTTGACTAAGTTTAAATTCGCGGTCTAGTTACCGGGTGGATAATCTTGCCGGATAGGATATTTGGTTTGCTATATTATGCATAAGTCTGTATTTCAATATTAGAGATTTATTCAAGTGAGGAAGTTGCCTTAATGATCGTATATTTATTCGGATATGTAAACTGAATTTGAAAATATAAATTTTTAGTTCCTTAGTAATTTTATTTTGAAAATATATCCTTTCACTAAAAAGGTATTTTCTTATCGGGTTTTAAAAATTCAATAAGTCTCTATCCAAGACTCGAAAAGAGGCAAGGTTAGTTCCTAAATTTTCTAAGAATTCAGAAGGTTGAATTTTCAGACACTCGAGGTCAGACTTTTGAAATTTGTAGATTAACCCTCAATTTTCCAAAATTACGTTTTTCAACCCGATATTTTAAAATAGGTATCTCATAAACAGGAAGGGTTTTAATATTATTCCAAGCTTAAAATATTCCTTAGGAAAGTACTATTTTGAGGTAAAAATAGTTATGAAAATTTCGCAAGTTAGGCACCCCTATTTTTGAAAATTATATTTTTAGCCCAAAAATGATCTTGTCGTTAAGGACTTGTTGCAAGTCTGATTTTTTTGGAATTTTAACTAAGGGTCCAAAATATTATAATAATTAAGTCAGTAAATGTTTGGGTCACAGAGACTGTCCTATTTCTGAAAATTACATTTTGGTCCATTATGTTTTAAAATTTTATATTTTAGTGTCGAGTTTGTTCTTTATTGCATTGTCTTGACCCGAAGGGTCTCCAGATTTTTCGGTCACTTAATATGTAAAATTTTCAGTGTTTTAAATTCAAAATTTTTGAAATTACCGGGGTCCTTTTACAATTTTAATAATTATATTATAGGCCCTATATTTTACAATAATTGTAAAAATGGCCCAAGTTCGGATTTTTCTACCAAGTCACAAGTTCAAAATTAATATTACATATAAAAATTAATATTTCATATTTCTAAATCATATTTGGACATGCATAATAGTAAAACACTTCAAAACATAATACTAGACAATTTTAACTACCATTTTGCAAGTAAAAAAAATCATGCTCATCATTTTTTTTTGGAAAATCCTTAGGAAAAATACTAAAAATTCATGTAAAATTTCATGTATACTAATAAGGTCACATAATCATGCATTTATACAAATAAAAATGAGAGATTTTATAGGAAAATTTTGCCCCACCTCTTAGTCTTGGTAGCAAAATATTCTAGGTGCTTTCTCCCCTTTAGTATCACCATGTCAAGGCCTTAAGGTCCTTAGGGCAGCCTCTAAGTAGAGAGAATGGTGTCAAAAAGAAAGGAAGTTGGAGAGCAAAAGGAAATAAAAACAAACTCTAGCATAGAAGGTTCTTACCTTGAGTCTAGCTTCTTGAAACTCTTTCTAAAACACAACTCCAAGCTTATTTTCCTCAATAATTTTCGCCCCCTCTCTAGCTACAAGAAGTGAAATTTTCAAGTTAAATATTGAACAGTAAAACGCTTGACTTTTAGGAAAGAAGATTGAAATGAGAGAGGAGAATTTTACCTATTTCTCCACAATTTTCGGCCTTTTGAAGTGGTGGAGAGAACAATTTTTTTTTTTGGTAAGATGGTTGAGTGAGTTGAAAATGGAGGAAGGGAATTTGATTTGGTTTAAGTTGAATCTTCACTTCCTCATGAGAGGCCTAGTCCCCCTTTCCCCCTCCCCCGACTATGGTAATTTTTGGAAGCTTGAAAATTTGGGGCTCATGCTTGTGTGGTAATTGGTAAGGTTGTCTTGGGAGGGAGGAAGGCTTGCATGCCTTAAGGAGAATAAGACAAAATCGATGATGGCTTGCTTTCCCCTCTTGACCATCCACAATTTTTTTATATATATAATTTGTGATAATTAAGTCCCCTTATCACACCTCCAATCTTCCTTATCCTTTTTCTTATAGTCTAGTCTACTTGTACAAGCCAAATTTTATATATATACTAATAGATAAGTTACCTTAAATTTCTATAGTTGGGTTTAATAAAATTCTAATGTACAAGCTAATCAAATAATATGCCTAGAAAATAATTAGTAATTAGCGATTAGTAATTAAATAAAATAATAAAAATTAAGTAGTCAAGTATTAAAGAAATTCAAAATTAATGTTGCATTTCATTAATAAAAATAATGTGACACCTAGCCATGTAGTACATCATCCGCAATATTATAAAATTCGAATAAAAAGCTAAGTAAAAGTTGGGGCCACACAGATATGCTAATTATATATATAGATTTCAGTTATAATTGTACCTTAATTTTACTTAATAATCTAAATATTACTACCCTCGTAAACTTCTAATTATATTAGTGAATTGATTTGTTTTAAAATATTTAAAAGTTTGGTAATTAATTATTAAAATGTGATATGCTAATTATATATACTAATTTAAGCTTTAATTGTGTTTTAATTTTATAGTAATATAAATATAGATTATTAATATGTAAATATCTAGTTAGAATTCATAGTTTTTATATTTAAAAGTTTGATAATTAATTATTAAAATGTGATATGCTAATTATTAAAACATGGCATCGAAGCATATCATCTTTTCTCTTGCCCGGTGGTAGGATCGCACATTCGTGATTTATTATTCCCTTAAAATCCAAATCAAGACTCAACCTGTAATATCAAGCTAGAGAGTCTGCTTGCCGAGTTGATTATTCGTTGTAAACTTATAATTTGGGATGAAGCACCCATGATGCACAAGTATTGTTTTCAACCACCGGAAAATGTTACGAGATATTTTAAAGTTAGTCAACCCATCGGGTTCGATACGCCATTTGGAGGAAAAACCATTGTGTTTGGTGGAGGCTTGCACAAATATGCATGTTATACCTAAAGGAAGTTGGCAAGATATTGTAAATGCAATGATTAATTCATCGTGTTTGTGGAAAGATTGTACAGTTTTTGAGATCGACTAAGAACATATATCTTCAAACCTCGACACGCCGATGATTATACGAATTTAGAGAATTTGTTTGAATAGATCGCAATCATTGGAGATGGAACAATTGGAAGAGCAAATAATGGTTGTCCCATTATTGATATACCTAAAAATATTACGCTCGAATCATCTAATGATCCAATTACAACTATTGTAGAAAGTACATATCCAATGTTTAAAGATGCCACTTTGGTGATCCAAAGATACTTAAAGAAATAGTTATATCGCACCAGCCTGGATGTTGTTTAGTCAATAAATCCATATATGACGCCCTTAAACTCATCCGAAAATAATTTTTTTCTTATAACCATTGTAGAAATTAGAAACAAATTTTTGATTGTGAGATTATCGCTCACCGTAGTAATATCCCATGTTTTCATGTTTTTTGCTATTTTTATATACAAAATTTAAATGATAATCCGAATTACCATGCTTCTTCTTGTGTACTTGTAACGAAAAAAATAATTGTTTTTGTTGATTTGAATTAGTGCTACGATAACACTCGTATGTGTTTTTCTCGTAGCATGACTTGATTAGTTAAAACAGAATATATATCCATTTTTTATTTTTTCAAAACATATTTCGATTCAGGTGGATGCATATACATGGATAACCCAAACAAAAGTTGTAACTCCCGATTTGCAAATATATTTGAAAGTTAATTTTCTTTTAGCGTTACTATTTTAGAAAATTTACGAGTTGAAATCCAAATTATTTTTTTATAACAAAATAAGAATCAAGTTTCTCCAAACCGACATTTAATATTCCTTTAAGATCTTAACACCAACAACTAGTAATTCACATAAACTCCGCTCACAGACGCAAATTTATCATAAATAAGCAAATGAAATAGTTTCTACATAAATTTCGACTCACAACTCGACACATTACTTTTACAAAATGTAAATAAGCCCACATTTAATTTAAAAAAAAATTAACTTCTTACATCACAAATAAAAGAAAATGGGGATCTTGGAATTATTAAGAAATGGTGGACCCCGTGTCGTCACATATACTTTGACTTGCATCCTAAAATGTTAAATAGTGGGGTGAGTGTTTTGCACTACACTCAGTGGGTACACTTAGCGATCGCATAATTAATTACAAATAGCAGAGATGCATCATATGTGGCATTTGTACGGATAAGTCGTAACTTTGTAATATGTACGAGCTCATAATGTGAAGTGATCGTCACCACAATACATAAATATGTAACATGTATGGTACAACTGCAACATGAGATTCATGGAAAACATACTAATCATGATTAATTAAACAATCAACTTGTATTGAATGGCAGTATTACACAACTATGTGTAAAGGTAACCCCACCTTAATGACGTGCAGAATGATAGTGCATGATGCAGATCCTAATTGTCAGGCTCGATCTCGTCTCCTAAATAAAAATATCATAATATATCTTAGAAGTCTGGAACATAAATATAATAATATATAATAATTTAAATATACTAGAGAAATCTTTGCTTAAAATTTGGGGGCATTTGGATGTGAATGAAGAAATTAGAAGGAAAACGGAATAATAAGGATGTTGGTCTCGTTTTCTTGAAGTTGGAAGATTGAGGGGCAATATTGTGATTTTGAATAGACTTGCGTGTGAGAAGGGTATAACAAGACATGTGGTTCAAATTTCAGCTCCACCGGAGTTTGTTTGACCCCTTTCAGGCCGAAAACAAGAAAGCTAATGACTTGAGGAATTTAAATTAAAAAGGTTGGGGGTAGGTTGGTGACATCCGAAAATTAGTTGCAAAAATCTGGGGGCCAATGTCGAATTTCGATAAGCTGATTGGGGTCAAATCATAATAATGGAAGAGTTAATATGGGGGACTAAATGAAACTCACATGGGTCAAATGAATGAAGTTTTGAAAATTACAACCAAGTCCAAAAGAATTTCAAATTCTAAGTGGCCTCCTCAAAACTCCATTACTCCTCACCCTTAACCCCTACACCCTAAATCCCAATAAATTACTAATCTAATACCTTAAAATTGCCAAAAATTTACTCTAAAATCCGAGATTCAAATTTTAATGTAGGGTATTACACTCTCCCCAACTAAGAAAAATTTCGCCCTCGAAATTCGGAATCGGAATTGTCTTAGGAAAATTTCAATACTTAAACGGTTTCAAATCAATGTACACCATCATTGATCATATCAAATCTCTTTATGTTGTCTTTCTTAATTCAGTTTTACCAAAAATGTATCATTATCTTAAGTCTTAAACTATTATGATTCGTTGAGTGGATTATACAAGCATTTTTGTCACTATTGCCTTTAATTTTTTTAACTTAATAGGGCCTTGGTAAATTTTCCTTGACACCAAACATTATGTAAGTACTCGTGAGCCATTAATGTATAAAAACAACAACATTAACATTCATTCTCTTCGTATGACACATATCGAAGCAGTCATAATTGATCACGACTCCATGACATACTTCAAGTCCTTATGATCAGCTTTATATCTCATACTTTTCTCCATATGAATAGTGTCACTAAAACTTTATGGCATGCATCGCATTATTATTTCTAAGTCACGAGTCGAAAAATATCGAACAAGTGAACGTCACATTTCCTCCCCATTGGTTGGTTTTTCTATTCACTTATGACTATGACTTTAATGGAATCAACTTCGATTCTTCATGTCAAAACACTATATCTCGAAAGGCCATTTGACTAGTCAAATTTTAAATTTCTTAAATCTACCCCAAAACTTCTCTCCATCGAGTATATCCAAGAAAATCGTTATATATTCCTCATGTCATTCCTCAATCATCGAATCACGATAAATATCCCATATACATACCATCATAATTAACCCAAGAATGACACATCACCAAGTCAATAGATAATGTTGGTGCTTGCTCAAAAATCAAATGGCATCTCGATAAACATATGATGCATATACTAGATCAATAAATTTGTTCTTGATATGTCAATGTCCTTAATTGTTATTATGTAATCAACCTTCAAACGTATACGCGTCTTCGACTAATCAAACTAGTTCTTGTAGTTCATGGAGATACACGGTCGAAATAACTTCTTTTTCAATATGAGACCTATTATAAATTTCACTTGTCTATTTGGTTGTATGTTGGGCATTTCGCCTGGGTAAAATATTCTTATATCTCGTAATACAAATACGTCATCAATGGTAATATCGATTAGCTTAGCTTTCATCATCAAGTCGAAATCCTCATTTCTCATCATTCTAATAACTTCCACAAGAAACAACACACTTCTTGTGGCATCGACCTAAATTTCGTCACAGAGACAAACTCTTTCCCATCAAACTTTTGAAACACTACTACTTTGTTTTATGACATTTAATTATTGTTCGTTTCTCTTAGGCAATGGTAAACCCAAAAATGCATCAAGATTTTATACCTTAAAATATACCAATAACCAATACACTTGTCATCGATTTTTCTTTCTCCATAGATTGACACATTTATTAGTCCCGATAAGCCCCTCAAATAGTACATTCACTTTCGTGGTATATGTCCAATCTTATAGACGCATCCTTACTCCCAAAATCAAATCACACAAAAACAAGATATTGACAATCCAACATTCAAATCACAAATAAGATCAAACATTAAATAATGTATCATCCAAATATTTCGATCGTAATTTTAATCTCTATCCCGACTTCCACACCATCATTATAATCATATATCAACCAAATATTTATCTCAATAATCCACAAATGATAAACTTCTCAAACTATGCATGTCGCATATATATTGATCAGATATCTTAGATTACTCAAGTCCCAAAGTAACGCCGGAAAAAATCGCATAATCCAAATAAGACCAATCCACATTTTTCATAAGTCTCATTAATATAAGTTAACACGTGTCTCACATATATCGTGATCAATACCCAAAACATAAATACAAGCGTCAAATCTTACTATACTCGAAAGTACAAACATCCATCAATCATCATGTTAAACTAATAACCCATGTATATCTCAAATACATATAACCTCGTACAAATAAGTCACTAACATAATCATTAGAAATACCAATAATATATAAATCAAATTCTCGATCCAACAAGATCTCGAAAATAACATCTAGGTCATTCATATTCAATACACTAATCAATTTTAATTATAATATCTCCAAAAGTCAAGTTGCACAAGAGTAAGTAAATCAAATATCATATCTTATCATAACACATTAAACATAGTATTTATACGATAGCTAGTATTGTTACATTATCAAGATAATTCTCTAATGCATCATTAGGTGTAAGGTCCATACTTCATCTAGTACATATATAATAACGTCCTCAAAGCAATAGTACAAAATCCAAAGACTAGACTAAATTCATCGTGATCACATCTTAGACCACTAGTTCTCTAGAGCTAATATGTCATGGCGTGTAGTGAAGTTTGTAAAATCATGATGCATATGTCATGCGAAAAACCATTTTATGAAAGGTAAATCCATGTACTTGGTGTGAAATATGTCATGAAATAATAATTGTACAATAATGGGCATATTTGAATGTATCATGGGGTGAGCAGACACGCTCCTGTCGACAAAACTATGTCTCACAC
>JABTTQ020002135.1:0-50000 GCA_016081115.2 Rehmannia glutinosa
GCCCCTGCAGCAGCGGGTCGAGAAGGACTCACAAATACCTTCTCCGATTGTCAAAAGAGGAGAACCGAGAAGCCACGATGGCCGCTCCTCGAAAAAGACACCAAAGACCGGCCCCTGGCCGCCCAAGACTCGAGGACACCGTCTCGAACCGTAAATCCCTCCCGGTACAAACTAGGAGACGAAGAAGAATCATCAAGCGATCCGAATCGGAGAAACCAGTGAGTCGATTACTCACCCAGAGCAAATACCGAGACTACGGAGAAGTAGAGTCTCCGGATGTAGTTGATGAAAAGAACCCAAGTCTCGCTTTGAAGGCGATCGCAGAGGCAACTCAAGACACACTGGTGTAGTTCACACAATTTGAAACACAAGAAGAACTCGCTAGAGCGAGATAGTGATGTAATGATCATATCCCCACCTTACCCGGACATCCAAAATCGTCCGCGTGAGTGGAGGAAATGGAAGTTGAGTAAGTCAAGGGAACATTCCAACGGCCCGAGTTTATAGAAGAAGAAGAGGAACGCTAAATTTCCTTGGACTAAAAATCGTGCTCCCAAAGACTTGATGAAGACAATCGCTTAGACATCCCTGCAGATTTTCAAGGAAAAGGAGAGAGAAAAGCAAGTCGAGGAAGCCGAGGCACGTGAGAAGGCAAGCATCCGCCCTATCTCCGGCACCACGTAACACACACATCCTCTCCTTGATGTCTTCTCGGACGGTGATGAGGATCCGAGAATCCGCTTTGCCCACGTAGAAGAGTTGCAAATGCAGCAAGCATTGCAGAATCGTAATCCTTCACGAGCAAAGATTGATGGAGGGACCAGGAGAGTCCTCCGAACACGGTGAAATCGATCCAATGGGAGTGGTTCAAACAAATAGCCCATTGTTGTTCTTTGCCACCACTTCCCCACTCACTCGGAAGAAAGCAATAAGGGAGATGGCGATGAAAGCGGGACAATGGGGACCCCAACGAGCCAACCCCTATTGAAGGTGTGTTACCACCGCCCCAATGGTGAAGAATCAATCGAAACAATGGGAGTTTGGAGACGAGTGACCCCATTCCAAGTCACTCGGTGGTGCGCCGGTGAGGGGGAAACTCCCTCCAGCTGCAGCTAGGTCGGAGGACGTATCAAGGAGGCGAAGGAGAGAAATTACAAACACAAGAATAACAACAAGTTGCCATCAACTAAGCTCGCACGATTGAGACTGTCTCGGTGAGGTGCCAACCGCTCGAAGGCTAATGACCTTTGTTGATGCGATCGAGGCACGAGGAAGGAACACCGGGAGTTAACACTGGCGATGAAAGTGCAATCCATGGGGTTGAGACTCCAATGGATGCCATAGAAGACCCTAAGACAAGTGACATCGTCGAAAGGGAGGACAATGCCTCGCCGCAAAGAGAGACCGCTGGAGGTAATGAAGGCCCACGGGAGGTTGAGACTTCCGGGGTAAAGAAGTCGATGTAGAGAACATCCCTCCCGCTATCATCGACCCATCCTCGAGAAGGAGATACGCGCACTTCATGATTCCCAGGATAATCCCGATGTAACCTTTCTCGGGATCGGAAGGCGATGAAGAAGCCGAGTCATCCCCCGTGCAAATCCAAAAGACTCATTGCGGATGTTCCAAGCACGAGCAAGTCGATCCCAAGACTACTCGTCAAACTTTTAACTTTGATGATGAGCCACCAATGGAAATCTCATCATCGTCCGATGACGCTCGATAAGGCCGAGGACCCGCCATCGAAATGGAAAAATCAATTTGAGACCAACGGTTGTTAAGACAATTGAGGCTCGGCCAAGGGTCTACTTCACAACAAAACCCGGTGAACAAGAGACCACTGCGCAGCTCCTCAAGTCGCAAAGCAGGTCGATTCCTAAAAGAACTTCACGCGCACTGTTCATCATCGAACAGATCCGGTTAGCGGTGATGAATCTTTTATAGAATCTTTTCCTTTTTCACCGGAGGTACCGAACTCCATGAAGAGTCGAGAATGAACGAGCACGCTATCACGGACGGCTCCCATTTTCTCTTCAGTACCATTGTTCCAGTACTTATGACTTTGACTTTGATGTCAGATGACCGTCACGCAATGAAGAATCGGTGAAGTTCGAGAAGTGTTCAAGGCACTATTTGCTGAGGTTGAACGGATGGAGAGGCATCAGCCTCTTTGGACATGCGACCGACAATGAGATGCCAACCTTACGGCCGACTTGAGAGGCATAACATCGAGGATAAGGGAATGGTGGCAACAAAGAAGAAACAATGCGTGTGGAACAAGTTAGATTCTTCAGGACATTGTTCAACAAGTCTTGGTATGGTATGGAGAGCCGAAAATGCCGATGCAAAAACGAAGCTAAGAGAACATATTGAGCACATGCATGAAGCTCATATCGCCGAGATAAAGCTCTGCGTGAGCAAAATACGAATGATCTACAGCGTTTGGAAGAACACATGACTAGAAAATTCAGCCTTCTCACGGCCGAGATGAAGCCGATTTCAAGCAGAGTCCAACGCTACTCGATCCGAATTCGTGTTGCTTACAACGCAGCAGACTTGAAGCAGAACTCGACTATCGAAGCTCGACTTCCCGCTTTCCAAAGATGTTCCCTGGGGTTCCTCTATCCTTTGATGATGCCAAAAAGGGGGAAGAGGAATACCTTAAAGCGCTAAAATCAAGTTTGAAAAGAAAGGAGCGGTGAGAAGGGAAAATCGGTGATGAAGTTTTGAAACAAAAGAAAGGAAAGCTTGTTGAGGGGGAATCGCGGATGTGACCTTGATGATTGCACAAACCCCCAACAAGGTCCTGTCACGGTGACATTATAAAAGCAAACTCCTCAGTGACTCGCCACTCCAACACACTTTGTATCTATGGTGAAAAGAGAAAAACAATTGAAGCGAGGGATGAAGGAAGTGGAAGGAAGAATGGATGCCCGAGTTATGAACATCTTGAAAGAACATGGAGGCATTCCAAAGAGACAGAGACACCTATGCCATCTCGGATGTCGGGACAGAGCCACGATCAGTTGATGAATTTAAAATGCTCGAATCGAGGGATATTTTGTAAATATGTCTATGGCTCAAGCTTGGGACTTGTCTTGGGAAAAGGGTCTCACGTTATGTGAAGAAGCCGACGAGCTGACAGACTACCGGCGATCGCTCTGCTTTGGTCACTCCGCTGGTCACTGTTTGGAAAGAAGAAGACTTGATGTCAAGACAAAGATACGCCCAAAGGTAGAGGAAGAAGCGATAGTGGAGGAAGAAGCTTGGACTCAGCCCTCGCCCAAGAATATTGAATACGTAGATCCGGGGAAAGAAAGGAGGGATCTCTTGGGCCTGGGCTTGACCAAGTGGCAAATTTGCAAGTGGCTAAAACTAACGCCGAGTATGCAAAAAGAATAGAAGAAGAAAACAAGAGACAAACTCGGCTATGGGAGGAGAGACAGGAAAGAATAAGAAAAGATGAAGCCGCCAGGAAGGCATATGAAAAGAAAAAGAAGGCGGTGACGACAAGAAAAAGAGAAGAAGAGAAGAAGATCTTTGAACAAGATGAAAGAAGGAGACAACGAAGGAGATGAAGTGTTGCTATCCAACCCTTCGTGTATTTTATTATGTAAATACATACAATGTAAGTCTTCCGTAATAAAGCTATAAATTCTTTATTTTTTCGTAGGCAAATATGTACTCACGATACACCTTGTATGTGATTGTGTAAAAGTACAAGAATGATATGATCAATAAAAAGATTGAATCGCACATACATTCTATGTCAATACACTATCAGTATGTATCTTTGTTATTTGCATTTTTGAATGGTTTAAGTTTTGGCATCATCAAAAAGGGGGAAATTGTTAGGAATTGTATTGTTTAGATTTTAATAAATGCCATGTAAAACTTAGAATAGAAAGTTGGCACCCCAATTCTTCTTTGTAAAATGTATTGTAATAAATAGAGTGGCCAATTTGAGTTAAGTCGCCTACGCCCTAACATGCAAGAAGACAATCAAGATTGGAAGGAAGACTCACGTGAGACAACCGAGTATGGCAAAGAAGAGTAGACGGGAACTCTATCGAAGAAGCGAGATGAGATGCGGCTAAGTGGAGTATCGATCAAGTCAACTCGAGAAAAGCCAAGTCTCAAGTTGAAGTGACGGAAGAGTCATCCAATGATTGGAAGCTAACTCTAAGTCACCTAGGGAAAGCAAGGAAACGCGATCAAGTCGAGATAATCGTAAAAGATCCGTTGCACAGTAAATCAAGAGATTTACTTAAACAAGTAATATCTCCATACCACCTTTCTCGGAGTGGTCACCCGAAGCGTGCAAAAGGAATGAACCAATGGAAAGCACTACACCGTGTCGAACTCTAAAAAGGTAAAAGAATAATTCATACGAGGAAATGGCAATTCCAAGGATCGCAACAAGACAAGCCAACGATCGCAAGTGACTTTAAAAAATAAGCCTATCTCTTCAACGGGCAAATTTTTGAAAGATCACTATAAAGGCCGAGGAATGACTACGAGAGAAGGTTACATGAACCACGAACATTCAAGAAATCAATAAAAATTATAACCGAGAAATACTCTCAAATCATTCAAGATTAATCCTCAAGCCTACATTACGAAGTACATCAATCCAACATTAACCTCGTGAAGGAAAGAGAACTTCAATCAGTTGAAGAGGAAACTTTTGAAGAAAAGGGTCTACATTCCACGAAGGATTGTAGGAAGGTTCAAGGTCGAACCAAGTCTTAAGCTTTTGGAGGGCTTCGTGATCAAATCCAAAGAGCTTGAGCAAGTGAGTTGTAGTAGCAAGGCAAACGCCCTGTGAAGAAGTTCGAGTCGTAAGAGAAGCCACGGTGAGTGATCGAGGCGTCTCGCATCGAGTCCCAAAGGATCAAGTCATTTGTGTGATCAAGACTTGTATCCGGACTATTACCACTTTGTAAACCGATCATTACCTAGTGGATTCCTCCGGGAGTTGGAGAAGAGAGGAGTAGAAGAATTACCCCATCTTCGAACCTCTATAAAAATTTCACGTGTCATTTACATTTCAAAGCATTTTAAATCCTGCATTTTTAAATCGCTTATATATCCGATAAATTTTCTATCCATTTGATAATATAAGTACTAAACCCAAAGACTAAACTCTTACTTAATCAAACTTAAGGGTGTTAAGTCTTCCAAAAAACAAAACCACATCGAGTTAATTTAGAGCTAACGGTGAGTTATTCCATCAACAACTCGGTTGAGTCTTTGAGAGATTAACTCTCTTGAGTGACTAAATTGATTTGTCCATCAAGGACACGGTGTGTAGTATCAACTCGAATATTTAAAAGGACTAAATCGAAAATTTGGTAAGGTTTATTCAACCCCCTTCTAAACCTTACACTTACACCCTTGGGACCTACATCACCGTGAAAGCAAAGCCTACAGAGTACTCAACAAAAGAACTATGGTTGCGGAAGAATCCATTCATGTGGTATTCGATGAGCCAAATGTAAATGGAGAAGACATTGAAGAGTCACCTAATAATTTGAATCATCCAACCATACGTAAGAGTCCCTATCTTTCAAGTCAAGCCGGGATTATCAATTGAGAAGAAGATGAGATTGTTGAATCTCAAAAACAGCTAGAAAATTTGCGGCTAAGTGATTACGAGAGAGCGACCCACGAACACGACACGGTACCGCAAGTCGATCAATCCAGCCTAACTCACTCCAACTCGATGTAAGATGGCCGAGAGATCATCCACCGTAACTTGTAATTGGAGATATAAAAGAAGGTGTCAAAACAAGATCCGAGAACTCAACAAGAAGCTATGTTCACATGCTTCATCTCACAAATAGAGCCCAAAGACGTGTCACAAGCTTTGGACGACACACATTGGATTCAAGCTATGCAATAAGAGCTGAATCAGTTTGAAAGAAATAAAGTATCGGAATTAGTGCAAAGACCCATACATCAAAATGTTATTGGCACCAAATGGGTGTTCGAAATAAGATGAACGAGGAAGGTTCGTGGTAAAAACAAAGCAAGACTAGTAGCCAAAGGATATTGCCAAGAAGAAGGGATAGATTTTGATGAAACATTTGCCCGTGTAGCAAGATTGGAAGCTATAAGGATGTTTCTTGCCTATCTTTGCTCACAAGGATTTCATTGTATATCGATGGATATAAAAAGTGCATTCTGAATGGTTTATTGGAAGAAGAAGTGTATGTTGAACAACCTCCAGGATTTGAGCGAGAAGACTCTTGGAGATAAGGTATACAAACTCAAGAAAGCTCTATATGGATTGAAACAGCACCCGTGAGCTTGGTATGATACCTTGTCACAATTCCTAATCGAAAATGGATTCACAAAAGGAAAAGTAGATAGAACACTTTTCTTTAATTCAAGACAAAAAGAGAGTATCCGCTTGTTCAAATATATGTGGATGACATCATTTTTGGATCTACAAACAAAGAGTCTGTGTGAAAAATTTTCAAACCTCATGCAAAGTAAATTTGAAATGAGCATGATGGGAGTCGACATTCTTCCTTGGACTCCAAGTGAAATAGTGAAGGAAGAAACCTTCATAAGTCAAACAAAATACACAGCAGAGATTTAATGAAGAAGTTTGGTATGGAGGATAAATCTTCCGTAAAAATACCAATGAATACATCGGTCAAAATGGACATGGGACAGATGGCAAGCTGTAGATCAAACAAGATACTGAGCACTTATTGGATCATTGCTCTATCTCACAAAGAAGCGGGCGGACATCACCTTTCTTTGTAGGTGTATGTGCAAGATTTCAATCTGCTCCAAAAGAGAGCCATATGACAAAGAAACTAAGAGAATTTTGAGATACTTGAAAGGAAGCCAAGAAGTAGGCCTATGGTATCCAAAGGAAGGTGGATTCAAGCTAATTGGCTATTGATTTCGACTATCTTTGGATGCAGAGAGTGGACAGAAGAGCACTTGAGGCACATGTCAAATGCTAGGAAAACAGTGATTTCTGGTTTAGCAAGAAGCAAAATTCAATAGCCACCTCTGGTGAGGCGGAATACATAGGCTGCGGCAATTTGTTGTACCCAAGTCCTTTGGATGAGACAAAGAAAAAGACTATGAAGTTGAGGAAAAAGAAATTCCAATCATGTGTGATAAACAAGTGCAATAGCAATCACTCAAAATCTGTGTTGCACTCAAGAACAAAGCATATTGATGTCGATATCATTTCATAAGAGATCACGTTGAAAAGAAGGACATCATCCTGGAATATATCTCAACCGATAAACAACTAGCCGACATCTTCACAAAACCATTATGTGAGTCAAGATTTGAAGAACTCAAACATGAGTTAGGGTTAATTGAATTTGAGTTAACTTTGAAAAGACTCAAAGAAAAGAAATGGAACACAAAAAGTGAAAAAAAGTGAACACACAAATCACTCAAAATCACCAGATATCGGAAAGACTGACTACACCAAGTCACTAATAGCCGAGTCACTAAGAGAACTGTGAGAAGTAGAGTTAAATCGGCTAAGGGATAAGCCGAGTCACTTATGAGCAAAATGACAAAAACGCATCGTTTTGACTAAGCGGGAATGTTTTAAGAAATACGTCAAAGATAATGATGATGTGTACGGACATAAAGCCGCACACCAAGCTTATGATTGGATATAAATCTTTGCCGCATTAAATACGAGACATTAAATGCTAAATAGGCGTGCAAAATCTAAGCCGTTGATTTCGATCACATTTCAAAACCACCCGCACGTCCTTTCATAAACCATATTTAAACCATTTTCATTCGTTTTCTCTCACACTTCTAAAAGCTGTTCATTTCTTTCTCTCAAAAGCAAAGGCAAAAATTCTCTCGAAACCCTATCTATCTTCAAATCAATTTCGAGTTTTTCTTCGATATAATCCTGAAAAATGGCACCAACTTATGACTTTACCAAGTTAGGAAAGCAAATCCACACGGCTCTCTATGGTGGATTTCGACGGAATGGTGAAACAAGGGTCCGACGACACCCTAGTGAAGAAAATCGTTGAAACGTTGGAAACGCCCGGTGAAACCATTTCGGCGTTAGAATATCCGATGACATATGTGGAGGAGGTTGCACAATTCTATGTGAATGCCGAGATTCACGATGAAGGAATAAAGTCATATGTTCACGAAAGCGGTGACTATCTCGCAAGGATTTGGCGAACATTGCTCACTACCGGCAGATGGAGCATCGAGATTAACGAAGGCGATGTAAACTTGGGCGATGCTTGGAAAGAAATAGCCAAGCCCGATCGTGTCTTTGATAAAATAGTATACACGGCAAACAAGAGATCTGGCTGAAGGAGGATTATCACAAGTTTGTTGGACATAGTTGCCAAATGTATCGACATCAAATTTGGCAGCTTTCACCAATGTCAAAGGCAAAGCGATTGTAATGGCCGCAATCATCGCGAGAAAAAGAAGATAAATCGGCTGAGTTTGTCTACAGCAGACTCTGCCCGAACGTGGGGAACAAATCCTTCAAGGAAGATGGCTCATTTGGAGGATCCTAGGATATGGCCTAGTGATTGGCCGGCTAATGGAGGTGAAAGGAGTCCCTCTTAGACATGGGAAAGCATTCCATGTTAACAAGAGGATGTTGAGCAAATCTCTCGGGCGCACGAGAAGAGAGCTTACGCCAAGAGAGCCGACACAAGTGAGGGGGAATCGGTGACCCCGAAGATACAAACTGTTTCCTCTCCAACCAAGAAAAAAGTTGCCCCTATGACTACTAAGAAGATCACGCCCCTGCTGCAAAGAAAGAAAACCAAACATGCTCCTGCCCCGCAGCAGTGTCACACTGCCCAAAGCCAAGCCGTGTCTCCTCCCGCCGCAGCAGCGGTCGAGAAGGACTCACAAGTACCTTCTCCGATCGTCAAAAAGAGGAGAACCGAGAAGCCACGACGGCCCGCTCCTCGAGAAAAGATACCGGCACCGGCCCCGCCGCCCAAGACTCGAGAGGACACCGTCTCGAACGTAAATCCCTCGGTACAAACTAGAGACGAAGAAGAATTGTCAAACACTCCGAGCTTGAGAAACCGGGTGAGTCGGCCCACTCAGTGGAGCAGATACGAGAGGCTGGAGAAGTAGAGTCTCGGATGTAATTGATGAAACAGCCAAGTCTTCAAGGCGATCGCAGAGGCAACGAGAAGACACAGATTGTAGTCCACACAAATTTGAAACACAAGAAGAAGGCGATAAAGCGGATAGTGATGTGATGATCCTATCCCCACTTTACCCGGACATCCAAAATCGTCTGCGAGAGTGGAGGAAATGGAAATTGAGTCGATCCAGGGAACAGTTCCAACGGCCCGAGTTTATAGAAGAAGAAGAGGAATGAATTGAGCTTCCTTGGATCGACCACTGTACTCCCAAAGCCTTTGGATGAAGACAATCGCACTGGACATCCCGCAGATCTACAAGGACAAGGAGAAAGAAAAGCATGCGAGAGGAAGCCGAGGCACGTGAGAAGGCCAAAGATCTGCCCTATCTCGGCACTACGTAACACACACATCCTCTCCTTGATGTCTTCTCTGCGTGATGATGAGGATCGGAAAATGTCGCCGCCACGAGAAGAGTTGCAAATGCAGCAAGCATTGCACGAATCAAGAATCCTTCACGAGCAAAGAGCGATGGAGGGACCAGGAGAGTCCTCGAACACAGTGAAATTGATCCAATGGGAGTGGTTCAAACAAATCGCCATTGTTGTTCTTTGCCACCACTTCCCCAGCTCACTCGGAAGAAGGAAATAAGGGACATGGCGATGGCGGGATAGTGGGGACCCCGGTCGAGCCAACCCCTATTGAAGGTGTTTTACCACCTACCCCAACGGCTGAACATTTAATCGAAACAGTAGGGAGTTTGGAGACGAGTGACCCTATTCCAAGTCACTCGGTGGTGCGCCCGAGGGGAAACTCCCTCCACTGCGCGCAAGGTTGGAGGATCTTGCAGATGACTCCACAACGAATCAAGGAGGCGAAGTAGAGAAAATACAAACACAAGAAGAATGACAAGTTGCCATCAACGAAGCTCGGGCGATTGAGACTGTCTCGGTGAGATGCCAAGCGCTCTGAAGAGGTAATGACGCGCGCGATGCGATCGAGGCACGAGATGGAACGGCCCGGGAGTTAACACTGGGGCGATGAAAGTGCAATCCATGGGGTTGAGACTCCAATGGATGCCACCGAGAAGACCCTAAGACAGTGACACTTTGTCGAAAGGGAGGACAAGGCCTCATTGCGCAGAGAGACTGCTGGAGGTAATGAAGGCCACGGGAGGTTGAGACTTCCGGGGTAAAGAAGCTCAAGTAGAGAACATCCCTCCGCTATCATCGACCCATCTCGAGAAGGAGATAAGCGCACTTCATGATTCCCAGGATAATCGATGTAACCTTTCTCGGGATCGGAAGGCGAAGAAGAAGCTGAGTCATCCCCCGTGATGATCCAAAAGACTCATTGCGGATGTTCCAAGCACGAGCAAGTCGATCCCAAGACTACTCGTCAAACCTTTAATTTTGATGATGAGCCACCAATGGAAATCTCATCATCGTCCGATGACGCTACCGATAAGGCCGAGGACCGGTCACGCAATTGGAAAAATCATTTGAGACCAACGGTTGTTGAGACACCGAGGCTCGGCAAACCGGGACCACTTCACAACAAAACCCAGTGAACCCGGCGTCCATGCGCATGCTCCTCAAGTGCAGCAGGATCGATTCCCAAAAGAATTTCACGCGCACCGCTCATCATTGAACAGATCCCAATTGGCGGTGATGAATCCTTTGTAGAATCTTTTCCTTTTTCACTTTGGAGATACAGGAACTCCATGAAGAGTCGAAAAACGAACAAGCACGCTATCACAGACCAGCTCCGTTTTTCAATCGGGCACCATTGTTCCAGTGATTATGATTTTGACGCTGCATGGCCATCACCGCGACGACGGAAGAATCACCAAGTCCGCGAAGTGTTCAAGGCATTATTCGGCCGAGATTGAACGGATGGAGAGGCATCAGGCCTCTATGAATATGCGATCGACAACAGAGATGCCAATCTCACTGGCGATTTAAGAGGCATAACAGTCCGGATCGGGGAATGGTGGCAACAACAACAAACAATGCGTGTGGAACAAGTGAGATACTTCAGGACAATGTTCAACAAGCTGGTGTGGAGAGTCTGAAAATGCCGATGCAAAACGAAGCCGAGAGAACATATTGAGCACATGCATGAAGCTCACATTGCAGAGGTTAAGCTGCTGCGTGAGCAAAACAAGAGTGATCTACAACGTTTGGAAGAGACCATGAATACAAAATTCAGCCTTCTCATGGCCGAGATGAAGCGATTCAGAGAGTCCAACGCTACTCGATCCGAATTTCGTGTTGCATACTGCAGCGAGACTCGAGACAAAACTCAACTATCGCCAGGCTTGACTTCCCGCTTGCAAGTCTGCTTTCCCGGCGTTCCTCTCTATAGGTCCCAAGGGGTGTAAGTGTAAGGTTTAGAAGGGGGGTTGAATAAACCTTACCAAATTTTCGATTTAGTCCTTTTAAATATACAGAGTTAATTCTACACACATTTGTGTCCTTGATGGACAAATCGAATTAGTCACTCAAGAGAGTTAATCTCTCAAATGACTCAAATTTGAGCCGTTGATGGAGTAACTCGGTTTGTTGGCTATAATTTGACTCAACCGTGGTTTTGTTTTAGCGGAAGACTTAACACCCTTAAGTTTGATTAAGCAAGATTTTAGAGCTTGATTTAGTACTTATAAATTATCAAATGAATAGCAAATTTATCGTGAGATATAAGCGATTAAAAGTGCGAGGAATTTAAGTCTTTGAAATGTAAATGACACAATGAAGTTTTTATAGAGGTTCGAAGATGGGGTAATTCTTCTACTCCTCTCTTCTCCAACTCTGGAGGAATCCACTAGGTAATGATCGGTTTACAAAGTGGTAGCAGTCCGGATACAAGTCTTGATCACACACGGCCGACTTGATCCTTAGGGACTCAACTGAGACGCCTTGATCACTCGGTGGCTTCGTGACGACTCGGCTTCTTCACAGGCATTTGCCTTGTTAACTGACTCACTTGCTCAAGCTCTTGGATTTGATCACGAAGCCCTCCAAAAGCTTAACACTTGGTTCAACCTTGAACCTTTCTACAATCCTTCCCGGAATGTAGACCCCTTTTCTTCGAAGTTTCCTCTTCAACCGATTGAAGTTCTCTTTCCTTCACGGTGAGTGTTGGATTGATGTACTTCGTAATGTAGGCTTGAGGATTGAGAATGTTTCAGTTTTTCTAATATGCTTGTATATCTCTCATGTGTGTCATGCATGTGTCGCTTACTTCTCAAACAAACTCCTCAGCCTTTTATAGTGAACTTTCAAAAATTTGCCCGTTGAAGAGATAGGCTTATTTTTGAAAGTCACTTGCAGTCGTTGGCTTGTCTTGTTGCGTTCTTGGAATTGCCGATTCCTCGTATGAATTGTTCTTTCACCTTTCGAGTTCGACACGGTGTAGTGCTTCCCATTGGTTCATTCCTTTTGCACGCTTCCGGGATCGAGCACTCCAAGAAAGGTGGTATGGAGATATTACTTGTTTAAGTAAATCTCTTGATTTACGGCAACGGTTCTTTTTCGATTATCTCGACTTGACCGCATTTCCTTGCTTTCCCAGGTGACTTAGAGTCACTTCCAATCATGGATGACTCTTTGTCACTTGACTTGAGACTTGGCTTTTCTTGAGTTGACTTGATCGATGCTCCACTTGCATCTCACCGCTTCTTGAAGAGAGTTCCCGTATACTCTTCTTTGCCATATTGATTGTTTCACAGCAAAGGTCTTCCTTCCAGTCTTGTTTGTCTTCTTGCATGTTAGGGCGTAGGCCGACTTAACTCGGCTTGGCTAGCTCTAATTGTTACAATACATTTTACAGCAAGAATTGGGGTGCCAACTTTCTATTCTAAGTTTTACATGGCATTCATCAAAATCTAACAATAAAATTCCTAACAATTTCCCCCTTTTTGATGATGCCAAAACTTAAATCATTCAAAAATGCAAACAAAGAATGATACATACGAGATAGTGTATTGACATAGAATGTATGTTGAGAATCAATTCTTTTATTGATCATATCATTCTTGTTCCTTAACACAATCAAGCATGGGTGTATCGAGCACATAATTGTCTACAAAAATGAAGAATTTATAGCTTTATTACGAAGACTTACATTGTATGTATTTACATAATAAAATACACGAAGGGTTGACAAAGCAACACTTCATCTCCTTTGTCTCCTTCTTTCATCTTGTTCAAGATCTTCTTCTCTTCTTCTCTTCTTCTCATCGTCATTTGCCTTCTTTTTCTTTTCATATGCCTTCCTGGCGACTTCATCTTTTCTTATTCTTTCCCGTCTCTCGCCATAGCCGAGTTTGTCTCTTGTTTTCTTCTTCTATTCTTTTTGCATACTCGGCGTTAGTTTTAGCCACTTTCAAATTTGCCACTTGGTCAAGCCCGCCCAAGAGATCCCTCCTTTCTTTCGGATCTACGTATTCAATATTCTTGGGCGGAGGCCTAGGTCCAAGCTTCTTCCTCCACTCGCTTCTTCCTCTACCTCGGGCGTATCTTTGATCGGGGTCTTCTTCTTTCCGGTGAGTGACCAGCGGAGTGACCAGCCAGAGAGTGGTCGCTCGTAGTCTGCACGCTGTCGCCTTCTTCACATAATGTGAGACCCTTTTCCCAAGACAAGTCCCAAGCTTGAGCCATAGACATATTTGCAAAGTATCCTTCGATTCGAGCATTTTGAATTCGTCAAGCGATCGTGGCTCTGTCCCGACATCCGAGATGGCATAAGTGTCTCTGCTCTCTTGGAATGCCTCCGTGTTATTTCAAGATGTTCATAACTCGCATCCAGGAGTTTCTTCCAATCATCCCTCGGTTATATTGTTTTTCTCTTCCATAGATACAAAGAGAGTGTTGGATTTTCCGGGAGTTTTCTTTTATTTCAAAATTTCCTGTTGAGGAGTTTTGCAATCATCAAGGTTATATCTTTTGATCCTTCCCCCTCAGATTTTTTTCTTTTGTTTCAAAATTTTCGGTGATTTTCCCTTCTGACTGCTCCTTTTTTTCTTTGATTTTTTTGCTTTAAGGTATTCCTCTTCCCCCTTTTTGGCATCATCAAAGGATAGAGGAACCCCCAGGGGAACATCTTTGGCAAGCATGAAGTCGAGCTCCCGCGGATAGTCGAGTTCGCTTCAAGTCTCGCTGCGTTGTAAGAAGACGGAATTCGGATCGAGTAGCGTTGGACTCTCTTTGAAATCGGCTTCATCTCGGCCATGAGAAGGCTGAATTTTCTAGTGATGTGTTCTTCCAAACGTCAGTAGATCATTTGTATTCGCTCACGCACGCAAGAGCTTTATCTCGGCAAAGATGAGCTTCATGCATGTGCTCAATATGTTCTCTCGGCCTTCGTTTTGCATCAAGCATTTTCAACTCTCCACACCGCCAGACTTGTTGAACAATGTCCTGAAGTATCTCATTGTTCCACACGCATTGTTTCGATGTTGCCACCATTCCCCGATTCTCGATTATGCCTCTCAAGTCGGTACGTAAGGGTGGCATCTCTGTTGTCGATCGTATATCCAAAGAGGCTCGATGCTTCTCCATCCGTTCAACCTCGGCAAATAGTGCCTTGAACACTTCGTACTTCAAATTTGATTCTTCGTTGAAGGCGATGGCCATGCAAAGATCAAAATCATAATCACCGAACAATGGTGTCGATGGAAGAAAGAGCTGGTTTGTGATAGCGTGCTTGTTCATTTTTCGACTCTTCGTGGAGTTTCGTATCTCTAGTGAAAAAGGGAAAGATTCTACAAAAGATTCATCACCGCCGACCGGGATCCATTCGATGATGAGCGGGCGCGTGAAGTTCTTTTGGGAATCGATCCTGCTGCAGACTTGAGGAGCCTGAGCAGTGGTCTCTTGTTTAGTGGGTTTTGTTGTGAAGTAGACCCGCTGCTTGAGCCTCGGTGTCTTAACAACCGTTGGTCTCGGTGATTTTTCCATTTCGAGGCGGTCCTCGGCCTTATCGAAGCGTCATCGGACGATGATGAGATTTCCATTGGTGGCTCATCATCAAAGTTAAAGGTTTGACGAGTAGTCTTGGGATCGACTTGCTCATGCTTGGAACATCCACGGTGAAGTTTTTGGATTTGTCATGGGGATGACTCGGCTTCTTCTTCGCCCGATCCCGGAAAAGTGACATCGGATTGTCCTGGGAATCATGAAGTGCGCTTATCTCCTTCTCGGATGGGTCGATGATGGCGGGAGGGATGTTCTCTACATCGCTTCTTTTACCCCAGGGAAGTCTCAACCTCCCGTGGGCCTTCATTACCTCCGGCCAGGTCTCTCATCGGCTGCGAGGCTTGGTCTTCCCTTTCGACAGTGTCACTGTCTTAGGGTCTTCTACGATGGCATCCATTGGAGTCTCAACCCCATGGATTGCACTTTCATCGCCTGCAGTGTTAACTCCCAGTACATTCCTTCCTATGCCTCGACCGCATCGGCGGCGTCATTAGCCTTCGAGCGGTTGGCACCTCACCGAGACAGTCTCAATCGCCTCGAGCTTCGTTGATGGCAACTTGCTGTTTTCTTGTGTTTGTATTTTCTCTACTTCGCCTCCTTGATTCGTCGTGGAGTCATCTCGCAGCATCCTCCGACCTTGCTGCGGTGGAGGGAGTTTCCCCCCGGGGCGCACCGGTGAGTGACTTGTAATGGGGTCACTCGTCTCCAAACTCCCACTGTTTTTGATTGATTGTTCAGCCGTTGGGGAAGGTGGTAACACACCTTCAATAGGGGTTGGCTCGACCGGGGTCCCCATTGTCCCGGTTTCATCGCCAGTTCCCTTATTCGCTTCTTCCGAGTGAGCCGGGAAGTGGTAGCAAAGAACAACATTGGCGATTTGTTGAACCACTCCCATTGGATCAATTTCACCGTGTTACGGAGGACTCTCCTGGTCCCTCCATCAATCTTTGCTCGTGAAGGATTCTTGATTCGTGCAATGCTTGCTGCATTTGCAACTCTCTTACGTGGCGGAAAGCATTCTGCGGATCCTCATCACCGTCCGAGAAGACATCAAGGAGAGGATGTGTGTGTTCGCGGGTGCGGGAGATAGGCGGATGCTTGTCTTCTCGCGTGCCTCGCCTTCCTCGGCTTGCTTTTCTCTCTCCTTTTCCTTGTAAATCTGCAGGATGTCTAAGCAATTGTCTTCATCAAGTCTTTGGGGCACGATTTTTAGTCCAAGGAAATTTAGCAGTTCCTCTTCTTCTTCTATAAACTCAGGTCGTTGGAACTGTTCCCTTGACTTACTCAACTTCCATTTCCTCCACTCACGCATACGATTTTGGATGTCTGGGTAAGGTGGAGATAGGATCAATACATCACTATCCGCTCTAGCAGGTTCTTCTTGTGCTTCAGCTGTGTGAATTACAGCTGTGTCTTCGGGTTGCCTCTGTTGATCGCCTTCAGCAGACTTGGCTGTTTCATCAATTACATCTGGAGATTTTACTTCTCCAGCAGTCTCCGGTATCTGTTCTAGCTGAGTGGCTAACTCAGCTGGTTTCTCCAGCTCGGAGCGCTTGATAATTCGTCTTCGTCTTCTGGTTTGTACCAGGGGAATTTCTGGTTCAGAGATGTTGTCTTTCGAGTCTTGTGCGGCAGGGGTCTTGGCCGGTGTTTGTTTCGAGGAGCTGGCCGTCTTGGCTTGTCGGTTCTCCTCTTCTTGACGATCGGAGAAGGTATTTGTGAGTCCTTCTCGACCGCTCACTGCCGCAGGGCAGGGGACACGGCTGCCGGGCGGTGACTCGCTGCAGGGGCGGGGAGCATGTTTGGTTTTCTTTTCTTTGCAGGGGCGGCAGATCTTCTTAGTAGGGCTGGGCGCTCTCTCTTGGGGTGGAGAGGAAACAATCAGTATCTTCGTGGTCGGTGATTCCCCCTCACTTGTGTCGCCTCTCTTGGCGTAAGCTCGCCCGAGCGCGCAGAGAGGTTTGCTCGAACATCCTCTTGTTAACATGGAAAGCCTTCCCATGTCTAAGAGGGACTCCTTTCACCTCCAATAGCCGGCCAATCACTAGGCCATATCCCGGATCCTCCAAATGAGCCATCTTCTTTGAAGGACTTGTTCCCAGCGTTCGCGAGTCTGCTGTAGACAAACTCATTGATTTATCTTCTTTTCTTCGATGATTGCGGCCATTACAATCAGCTTTGCCTTTTTGATTGGTCAAAGTGCCAAATTTGATGTCGATACATTTGGCAACTATGTCCAACAACTTGTGATAATCCTCCTTGGCCAGATCTCTTGTTTCTTTGTGTATATTATTTTATCAAAGCAAAGTCGGACTTGGCTATTTCTTTCAGGCGTCACCAAGTTTACATCGGCTTCTTTAATCTCGGATGCTCCTTCTGGCGGTAGTGAGCAATGTTCACCAAATCCACGGCGCGGTGATAGTCACCGCTTTCCGTGAACAGATGACTTGATTCCTTCATCGTGAATCTCAGCATTCACGTAGAATTGTGCGACCTCCTCCACATAGGTCATCGGATATTCTAACGTTAGAAACGGTTTTAGCCTGGACGTTTCCAACTTCTCAACGATTTTCTTCACTAGGGTGTCGTCGGACCCCTGTTTCATCATTCCGTCAAAATCCACCGTAGAGCCGGTGTGGATTTGCTTTCCTAACTTGGTAAAGTCATAAGTTGGTGCCATTTCTCAGGATTATTTCAAGGAAAAACTAAGAAAATGATTTGAAGATTGATAGGGTTTCGAGAGTATTTTGCCTTTGCTTTTGAGAGAAAGAGATGAACAGTTTTTTAGAAGTGTGAGAGAGAAACGGACGAAAATGGTTTAAATATGGTTTATGAAAGGACGTGCGAGTGGTTTTTGAATTGTGATCGAAATCAACGGCTTGGATTTCGCACGCTTATTGAGCATTTCATGTCTCGTATTTAATGCGGCAGCATTTATATCCAATCATAAGCTTGGTGTGCAGCTTTATGTATGTACACATCATCATTATGCTGACGTGTTCCTTAAAACATTCCCGCTTAGTCAAAACGATAGCGTTTTTGTCACTTTGCTCATAAATTATTCAACTTATCCCTTAGCCGATTTAACTCTACTTCTCACAGTTCTCTTAGTGACTCAAACCTATCACCGACTCGGTGTAAGTTGTCTTTCCGATCTGGTGATTCTTGAAAGTGATTTGCATTTTTAGCTCTTTTTCACCCCTTTTCTGTTCCATTTCTCTTCTTTGATTCGCCCTCGAGTGTCACCACTCAATTAACCCCAACTCGTGCTTGAGTTCTTCAAATCTTGACTCACATAATGGTTTTGTGAAGATGTCGCTAGTTGTTTATCGGTTGAAATATATTCCAGGATGATATCTTTCTTTTCAACATGATCTCTTATGAAGTGATATCTCGACATCAATATGCTTTGTTCTTGAATGCAACACATGATTTTGAGTAATTGCAATTGCACTTGTGTTATCACACATGATTGGAATTTCTTTTTCCTCAATTTCATAGTCTCTGTTTCTTTGTCTCATCCATAGGACTTGGGCACAACTGTTTGCCCCGCAGCCTATGTATTCTCGCCTCATTTGTGGAGGTGGCTATTGAGTTTTGCTTTTTGAACCAGAAATCATCTGTTTCCTAGCATTTGACATGTGCCTGAAGTGCTCTTCATGTCTACTCGCATCCAAAGATAGTCGAATCGAATAGCCAATTAGCTTGAATCCACCTTCCTTTGGATACCATAGGCCTACTTCTTGGCTTCCTTTCAAGTATCTCAATACTCTCTTAGCACTTTGTCATATGGCTTTCTTTTGGAGCAGATTGAAATCTTGCACATACACCTACATCAAAGGTGATGTCCGGCCTCGCTTGCCGTGAGATAGAGCGATGATCCAATAAGTGCTCAGATCTTGTTTGATCTAGCTTGCCATCCGCATCCATGTCCATTTTGGTCGATGTGTTCATTGGTATTTTCACGAGAAGACTTCTCCTCCATACCAAACTTCTTCATTAAGTCTCTGGTGTATTTTGTTTGACTTATGAAGGTTCCATCCTTTGTTTCACTTGGAGTCCAAGGAAGAATGTCGGCTCTCCCATCATGCTCATTTCAAATTTACTTTGCATGAGGTTTGAAAAATTTTCACATGACTCTTTGTTAGTGGATCCAAAAATGATGTCATCCACATATATTTGAACAAGCAAGATACTCTTCTTGTCTTGAATTCTGAAAAGTGTTCTATCTACTTTTCCTTTTGTGAATCCATTTTTAGTTAGGAATTGTGACAGGTGTCATACCATGCTGGGTGCCCTGTTTCAATCCATACAGGGCTTTCTTGAGTTTGTATACCTTGTCCCCAAGAGTCTTCTCGCTCAAATCCACGGAGGTTGTTCAACATACACTTCTTCTTCCAATAAACCGTTTAGGAATGCACTTTTACATCCATCGATATACAATGAAATTCTTGTGAGTGCATAGGCAAGAAACATCCTTATAGCTTCCAATCTTGCTACAGGGCAAATGTTTCATCAAAATCTATCCCTTTTCTTGGCAATATCCTTTGGCTACTAGTCTTGCTTTGTTTCTTACCACGAGCCTTCCTCGTTCATCTTATTTCGAATACCCATTTGGTTCCAATAACATTTTGATGTATGGGTCTTTGCACTAATTCCCATACTTTATTTCTCTCAAACCGATTGACTCTTCTTGCATAGCTTGAATCCAATGTGTGTCGCCCAATGCTTGGGACACATCTTTGGGCTCTATTTGCGAGATGAAGCATGTGAACATGGCTTCTTGTTGAGTTTTGGGTCTTGTTTTTGACACCTTCTCTTATATCTCCAATGACTAGTTCTCGTGGATGGTCTCTCGGCCATCTTACATCAAAGGTTGGAGTAAGTTAGCTAGATTCGACTTGACTTGGTTTGTGTTCTTTGTGGTCGACTCTCTCGTTATCACTTAGCCGCAAATTTTCCATTGTTTTTGAGATTCACTATCTCATCTTCTTCTCGAATTGATGATTCGGCTTTTCCGTCACAAAGATAAGGGATTCTTCTCGTATGGTTGAATGATTGACTTATCGGTGACTCTTCAATGTCTTCTCCATTTACCTTTGGCTCATCGAATACTACATGAATGGATTCTTCGTAACCATAGTTCTTTTGTTGAGTATTCTCAGTAGGCTTTGCTTTCGGTGAGTATCCTAAGAAGATACCTTCATCGCCTTTAGCATCAAAAGCCTTTAGATTGTCTTTGCCATTGTTGTGGATGAAGCATTTACATCCAAATATTCTCAAATATGCAACATTTGGTTTTCTTCGTCCAAATCTCATAGGAGTCTTTGTCATTTGTCTATTTATCATACATCTGTTTTGGGTGTAGCAAGTGTGTTGATTGCTTGACCCAAAATCTTTTTGGTAACCCCGCTTCACTGACTAACATGGTCCTTCCGCTTCTTTGAGGGTTCTATTCCTTCTTTCGCAACTCCATTCTGTTTGTGGAGTCCTTGCTGGCGATAGTTCATGACCAATACCATTCTCAATACAATCGAGTTATTATTCCATTGACAAACTCGGTTCCTCTATCCGATCTTATTTTGATAATGGTTTGACTGTTCTCGTTTTTAATCCTCTTCATCATTTTGTGGTAGTTTTTGTAGAGTTTTTTTCTTCTTGCACATGAATATTATCCATGTATATCTTGAGTAGTCATCTACTACCACCAAGGTGTATTTCTTTCCACTTATCTTTCGGGTTTGGTTCCATGGGCCAAATAGATCCATATGAAGTAGATGTAATATTCTTGTTGAAGATGGGCATGTCTTTTCTTTGAATGACGACTTGATTTGCTTTCCCTTCGACATGCATCACATATACTCTCCTTCTTGTATATCGAGTCCGGAAGTCCTTCTACAAGATGACTTCTTGCCGATTTGTTAATTGTTTTGAAATTGGGTGACTCATCTTTTTGTGCCACGGCCAACTTGATTCAAATTGTGCTCTTTTGCTAGTAGACAGTCTTTGGGTGTTGCGGTTGACCAATCCACTACATACATATTTTTTTGTCTACATCCTTGCAAAGACAACTTCATTTGATTCAATATCCTTGATTTGGCATATACCCATGTTGAATCCAACATTGTAGCCCTTGTCCGTAGCCGATCGATACTTAGTAAGTTGAAGTTGAGTCCTTCAACATATGCAACATCGTGATTTCTAATCCATTCCTCTTGTTGGATCCAATGCCTCTTATTTCACCAGGAGCTTCATTTCCTCCAAATATGACTTTTGCTCCTTTAACTTCCTTGAATTTTGTGATTTTTCTTATTTCTGTCATATGTCCGGGAACAACCACTATCCATGTACCAGGTTCCTTGGCACTTAGCCGTTCCTTGAACTCGCACTCAAGGAAATTAAGTTTTAGGTACCCATACTTGTCAGGTCCCGAGGGGTTAGAATTGTAAGATGATCCAACCAACCTATAGCCAAATGATTTGACTCTAAGGGGTTGCCATCTATCGAGTGCCATAATCATAATTAATCCTGGCAAATTGCTTGGGAATTCTAGGTTCATACAACTGTCTCTTTTGTCGTATGCCCTGCATGTGTGTTTTAGCAATTGCCTTCCCAGGTAATTGTGGTGTCTTTGAGTGTAGTGCCTAGGTGCATATGTGTCTTTGATGAAAGCTCTTATGCTTTTGGAATGGCCTTTGTTGAGTTCTAGGCCTTTGCCATTTGGGCTTATATTCCATAAGTCTCGTGGCGATAGTTCACATTATTCCAATCAGCTTGGCTTGGATATTTTCTACCATTCCCATCATATGTATTTCTTTTATGGATTTTAGGGTTTTGGTAGCTCTGCTTCCTCTTTCTGAGTATTTTTGTTTGGAGTTTCTTTGAGGACTCGGTGAATCTCTTCTCGGTATCCTTTCAAAGACACTCTCTCGGGTCGTTTTCCTTTTCCTTTGTAACCAAGGCCAGTTTGCTTGTTATTGTGCTTTGGAGTGAATGTGTGTGCAACATTTAGAGTTTTGGATTTTTCAGACTCTTCATGACTTGAAGATCCTCTTTCCAAAATTACTTTTGAGGTTTGACATAGCACAGAGGAATTAAATCCTAAGCCTGTCTTGTCTCCACATTCTCTTTGACTCATGATAAGATCATCCAATGATTTAGATGCCTTAGTGAACGAGGCAATAACATTCTTGAGGTCATTCTCCCTCTTTTCTATAGCAGCAATTTCTGCTATTAATTTAGCATTTTCAGCCTTTAAACCTTCATTCTCATCAGCTATTTGACTTAGAGTACTCAGCTCCTTAGTCAGCTTTGAGTTTTGACTTTTGAGCAGGTTGTTTTCCTCATTCAATAGTGTGTGTGAGGTTTTAATGTGTTCAGAATCTTTCATCATTTTGTCTAACGAATCATAAAGATCAGTGGGTGATGAAGTGTGTGTGTCACAGTCACTATCACTAGTGTCTGAGTTTGTTGAGTTTGATTGTACCTCATCTTCTTGATCGAGGTTGATCTTGTTCTTTGGCCATCGGCGGATCGGGGTTTCTTCTTGAGTCACTTGAGTAGTCGGCTTCACCGCTCTCAATCGAGTTGTCTCTCTTGATTTGGTGGTTCAGATCTCTGCAGCCATCATTGCCTTTTTCCTTTCTTGTCTTCTTTCTCGAAGATCTTCCTTTCTTCTTCATCCCTGTACTTGTTGACTACAGGATATGGACGATCAATGGCATAGTGACCTGGTTGTCTATAGTTCCAACATAGATACTCAACCTTTTGATCGGCTCTTTCCATTCTTGGATTGTCGGCTCTTTGATACTCAACTTTTTGATGATCTGTCCTCTTGGTTGGCCTATCATCCCTTGATTTGGAGGAGCCGAGTGTCTTCTCGGAAGATTCACCATTTCCTCTCTTGTAGTTCTTATTAAAGAACTTGTTAAATCTTTTAACCATCAAGGATATTTCTTCCGGGTCAATAACCTCTTTGACCTCGGCTCTCTTCCCATCTTTAACAATTAGAGAATTTTTTTGTTTTGGGTACAACTGTCTCTTCCTGGTCTTTTCTTCTCACTCAAACTCGTAGGCTTTGAGGTCCGAGAATAACTCATGGTTGGATGTCTTTGATAGGTCCATGGAATGTCTCGAGTGCCATGACCTTCATTTCCCATTCATTTGGAAGACTTTTTAGGATCTTCATACACATTTCTTACGTGTATATTCCTTTCCAAGTGCGAGATAACTCATTTGTGATTTTTGTGAACCGAGCGTCTAGTTGATCCAGGTTCTCTCCGAGATCATTTTGAAGTTCTCAAATTTCAGACGACCACCGATAATTTGTTTTCTTTGATTTGCTCACGAGCCTTCACAAATCAATGTCACTTGTCCCCATTTCTTTAGCCGTTTTGCATGATTTGACTTTGTTGAACATGGCTTTGTCAAGGTTTTGTAGAGGATGTCCTTGGCTACATTGTCCAGGTTGTATCTTTTGTCATCATTTGTCCACTCGAGTTCTTGGTTTTTCAACCATGGCGTGCAGGGAGCGACAAAGATCTTCTTCTCCTTGGTGCAACTCTTCGCATATTTGTGTTCACTTTTAATATTTGCAGAGGCCCATCTTCTATCACTATCCACATCTCATCATGTAATCTTTGATAGATGAGCTCGCATACGAATTTTCCAGTCATCAAATTTTCAATAGTGAACATAGGGATGCGTGTCAAATTTGCTTCCATGATAATAACTTTTAATGATAAAGAAGAGTTTTGAAAGTTTAAGTACTAAAGCGGACTTTGAAAAGTTTGGAGATCTAGTTCAAGAATAACCGGTGCGGAGGGTTCAATGAACCAACCGCTCGATACCACTTGTAGGTCCCAAGGGGTGTAAGTGTAAGGTTTAGAAGGGGGGGTAGAATAAACCTTACCAAATTTTCGATTTAGTCCTTTTAAATATACGAGTTGATTCTACACAATTTGTGTCCTTGATGGACAATCGAATTAGTCACTCAGTAGAGTTAATCTCTCAACAGATTCGGTGATTTACATTGATGGAGTAACTTTGTTGGCTATAATTTGACTCAATTGTGGTTTTGTTTTATTGGAAGACTTAACACCCTTAAGTTTGATTAAGCAAGATTTTAGAGCTTGATTTAGTACTTATAAATTATCAAATGAATAGCAAATTTATCAAATGAGATATAAGCGAGTTAAAAGTGCGAGGAATTTAAGTGTTGAAATGTAAATGACACAATGAAGTTTTTATAGAGGTTCGAAGATGGGGTAATTCTTCTACTCCTCTCTTCTCCAACTCCTGGAGGAATCCACTAGGTAATGATCGGTTTACAAAGTGGTAACAGTCCAGATACAAGTCTTGATCACAACGGCCGACTTGATCCTTAGGGACTCGATCACGGAGACGCCTTGATCACTCGGTGGCTTCTCGTGCGACTCGGCTTCTTCACAGGCATTTGCCTTGTTACTACTGACTCACTTGCTCAAGCTCTTTGGATTTGATCACGAAGCCCTCCAAAAGCTTAAGACTTGGTTCAACCTTGAACCTTTCTACAATCCTTCCCGGAATGTAGACCCCTTTTCTTCTTGAGAAGTTTCCTCTTCAAGCGATTGAAGTTCTCTTTCCTTCACAGGTGAGTGTTGGATTGATGTACTTCGTAATGTAGGCTTGAGGATTGAGAATGTTTTTGATTTTTCTAATATGCTTGTATATCTCTCATGTGTGTCATGCATGTGTCGCTTACTTCTCAAACAAACTCCTCGGCCTTTTATAGTGAACTTTCAAAAATTTGCCCGTTGAAGAGATAGGCTTATTTTTGAAAGTCACTTGCGATTGTTGGCTTGTCTTGTTGCGATTCTTGGAATTGCCGTTTCCTCGTATGAATTGTTCTTTCACCTTTTCGAGAGTTCGACACGGTGTAGTGCTTCCCATTGGTTCATTCCTTTTGCACGCTTCGGGACCGAGCACTCCAAGAAAGGTGGTATGGAGATATTACTTGTTTAAGTAAATCTCTTGATTTTCGTGCAACGGTTCTTTTACGATTATCTCGACTTGATCGCATTTCCTTGCTTTCCCTAGGTGACTTAGAGTCGACTTCCAATCGTGGATGACTCTTACGTCACTTTAGCTTGAGACTTGGCTTTTCTTGAGTTGACTTGACCGATGCTCCACTCATTTGCATCTCGATTGCTTCTTCAAGAGAGTTCCGTCTACTCTTCTTTGCCATATTCATTTGTTTCACACAGCAAGGTCTTCCTTCCGGTCTTGGTGTCTTCTTGCATGTTAGGCGTAGGCGACTTAACTCAGCCTTGGCCACTCTAATTGTTACAATACATTTACACAAGAATTGGGGTGCCAACTTTCTATTCTAAGTTTTACATGGCATTCATCAAAATCTAACAATAAAATTCCTAACACTCTCTCCTTTGATGATGCCAAAAAGGGGGAAGAGAAATACCTAAAAAGGCGCAAGGGGATCTCAAGTTGAGAAGGAAGGAGCAAATCTGCGAAGGGAAAATCGGTGAGGAAGTGTTGAAACAGGAAGAAAGGAAAATCGGTGAGGGGGAAGGATCAAAAGATATGACCTTGATGATTGCACAAACCCCTCAACAGGGTCTGTCACGGTGACATTATCGTGACAAACTCCCCGTGACTCGCCACTCCAACACTCTGTTGTATCTATGGTGAAAAGAGAAAAACAATTGAAGCGGGGATGAAGGAAGTGGAAGGAAGAATGGATGCCCGAGTTATGAACATCTTGAAAGAACATGGAGGCATTCCAAAGAGAGCGAGAGACACTTATGCCATTTCGGATGTCGGGAGAGAGCACGGTCAGTTGATGAATTTAAAACGCTCGAAACTGGGGATACTTTGCAAATATGTCTATGGCTCAAGCTTGGGACTTGTCTTGGGAAAAGGGTCTCACGTTATGTGAAGAAGCGACAGAGACTACCGGCAGAGCCACTCGCGGTCACTCTCTTTGGTCACTCACTCACCGTCAGAAGAAGTTGGAAAGAAGAAGAGAAGACAAAGATACGCCCGCAGGTAGAGGAAGAAGAAGCGAGTAGTGGAGGAAGAAGCTTTAGACCTAGGCCAAGAATATTGAATACGTAGATCCGGGAAAGAAAGGAGGGATCTCTCCGGGAAACTTGACCAAGTGGCAAATTTACAAGTGGCTAAAACTAACGCCGAGTATGCAAAAAGAATAGAAGAAGAAAACAAGAGACAAACTCGGCTATGGGAGGAGAGACAGGAAAGAATAAGAAAAGATGAAGCCGCCAGGAAGGCATATGAAAAGAAAAAGAAGGCGGTGACGACGAGAAAAAGAGAAGAAGAGAGAAGAAGATCTTTGAACAAGATGAAAGAAGGAGACAATGAAGGAGATGAAGTGTTGTTGTCCAACCCTTCGTGTATTTCACTATGTAAATACATACAATGTAAGTCTTACGTAATAAAGCTATAAATTCTTTACTTTTCGTGGCGTAGGCAAATATGTGCTCGATACACCTTGTAAACCGTTGTGTAAAAGAACAAGAATGATATGATCAATAAAAAAATTGATTTTGCGCATACATTCTATGTCAACACACTATTTGTATGTATCTTTTTGTTTGCATTTTTGAATGGTTTAAGTTTTGGCATCATCAAAAGGGGGAAATTGTTAGGAAATTTATTGTTTAGATTTTGATGAATGCCATGTAAAACTTAGAATAGAAAGTTGGCACCCCAATTCTTGTCGTAAAATGTATTGTAATAAATAGAAGTGGCCAAGTCAGGTTAAGTCGCCTACGCCCTAACATGCAAGAAGACAATCAAGACTAAAAGGAAGACTCATTTGGAGAGGGTGAGTATGGCAAAGAAGAGTAGATGGGAACTCTATGAAGAAGCGGTGAGATGCGGTGAGTGGAGTATCATCGGTCAAGTCAACTCAAGAAAAGCTAAGTCTCAAGTTGAAGTGATTGGAAGAGTCATCCAATGATTGGAAGTCGACTCTAAGTCACCTGGGGAAAGCAAGGAAATGCGGTCAAGTCGAGATAATCGTAAAAGATCCGTTGTACGTAAATCAAGAGAATTACTTAAACAAGCAATATCTCCATACCACCTTTCTCTGAGTGCTCACCCCGGAAGCGTGCAAAAGGAATGAACCAATGGGAAGCACCACACCGTGTCGAACTACGAAAAGGTGAAAGAACAATTCATACGAGGAAATGGCAATTCCAAGGATCGCAACAAGACAAGCCAACGACGCAAGTGACTTTCAAAAATAAGCCTACCTCTTCAACGGGCAAATTTTTGAAAGATCACTATAAAAGGCTGAGGAATGACTCTGAGAGTAGGCGACCCCGAACTACGAACATTCAAGAAATCAATCAAATCATAACGAGAAATACTCTCAAATCATTCAAGATTAATCCTCAAGCCTACACTACGAAGCACATCAATCCAACACTCACCTGTGAAGGAAAGATAACTTCAATCAGTTGAAGAGGAAACTTTTGAAGAAAAGGGGTCTACATTCCACGAAGGATTGTAGGAAGGTTCAAGGTCGAACCAAGTCTTAAGCTTTTGGAGGGCTTCGTGATCAAATCCAAAAGAGCTTGAGCAAGTGAGAGTGTAGTAGCAAGGCGGTGCCCTGTGAAGAAGGTGAGTCGTAAGAGAAGCCATCCGAGTGATCAAGGCGTCTCGGATCGAGTCCCAAAGGATCAAGTGTTTGTGTGATCAAGACTTGTATCCGGATCATTACCACTTTGTAAACCGATCATTACCTAGTGGATTCCTCCAGAGTTGGAGAAGAGAGGAGTAGAAGAATTACCCCATCTTCGAACCTCTATAAAAATTTCACTCGTGTCATTTACATTTCAAAGCATTTTAATTCTGCATTTTTAATCGCCTATATATCTTTGATAAATTTGCTATCCATTTGATAATACAAGTACTAAACCAAAGACTAAACTCTTACTTAATCAAACTTAAGGGTGTTAAGTCTTCCGCTGAAAACAAAACCACAAAGTTGAGTTAATTTAGAGTCAACAAGTGAGTTATTCCATCAACAACTCGGTTGAGTGAAATCATTTGAGAGACTAACTTGATTGACTAAATCAATCTGGTCCATCAAGGACACTGCTGTGAAGAATCAACTCTGTATATTTAAAAGGACTAAATCGGAAATTTGGTAAGGTTTATTCAACCCCCCCTTCTAAACCTTACACTTACACCCCTTGGGACCTACAATAATAAATAAAAATATATAAGATATATTTTCTCATTATTTTTTAAAGTGCATTAAAAAATATGTAGTCGAGCTGTTGGACACCAATGTGTAGTTATTAATTGAACTTAACCAATTTCTTCATAATTACATAAAATTGTATTTAAGTTGATTAAATCCAATCAAAACATACTTATTTTAATTAAATAAATATCTCAAACTTTTTTTTAATGCGAATCAAAATTTTATAGAAAGAAAAGAAAAAATCCTGGTCACAAGCCGACCAGATAGCGCAATGTTTAGGGCCTCGTTAAAAACCTACCAAGGTAAAACCCACCCTTCTGGGGAAAACCCTTAGTAGGAAAAGAGTACCCCGGCGAGAAAAGAGAAAGCCATACAACCAAAACAAAAGAACATAACACAACATTAGCTAACAAATCTATACTGCGTTCGTTCGACATAGTCATTTGTGAGCAGAGAGATAATGTCCACTGGGGGAGCATCCTACCAAGCAGAGTCATACGTATATTTGCTGAGATGATCCGCCACATGGTTACCTTCCCGATAAATGTGAGAAACCACGAAGTTCATCTGGGAAAGCAGAAAGAGAGAATAACGCCACTGATTAAGCAGACGGCACGCCACGGGATGGGGCCAATCCGAGATCTAAGAAGGTCAACCACATACGTAGAGTCAGATTCCAGCCAAATAGTAGTCCAGCCCTTGTGAGAACCATAGGAAATTGCGCTCATGGCAGCAACAAGTTCTGCCTCGAATGCAAAGCCCGTTTCACATCGCTCCACGAAACACCCGTGAAAAAGCCTCAATAAGTACGGTAAACGCCCACCGCCGTGATACGTCTTGGAGCTCGGTTGCACAACCATCTCAGTATTGACCTTAATCCACCAGGAAGGGGAAGAGACCAAGGCATGGGATAATGCGAGGGGCCCTAGGGAACGACCCCTAACCTTTAGCCGTTGTAGATGAAGTAAATCCTCCCGAGTATTCTGCATGAACCCTTTGACCAACGAAGCAGACTTAATGATCATGGCTCTCAACTGAAACAATGCTGCATCCGTAGTCCAATGCTTGTCATTTCTGATATGCCAGATAAGCCAAATGCAAGAAACAGTCGCCACCCTCCAAAGAAAAGCAATCTGCGCACTGAAATGAAATTCCATTAAATGAACCAGAAATTCATTGAAGCTATAGACATTACGAAAAGTCACAGTAAATGAATCCGCAATCCAGTCCCAGAGAGCTCCTGCAAAATGACAAGAAACAAAAATGTGGTTAATCGATTCCGAGTGAGAGTAACCGAGACTACAAGCAGTAGGACCGATAAATCCTCTCGGGCGGCGAACATCCATAACTGCCAGACGTCCGTAGATAGCCCGCCAGACCACAACCATGCGTCTTTCTGGGATGTGGGGCCGTAGAGATGCATATGCGGATTTAGATGACACTGTCCCATCCATAGAGCGAGTCCACACTCGTTTATCCAATGAATCTGGAGCAATCGGACAACGGACAATATCTCGAACAATGTCCAAGTAAGCCTCCACAAACGACATAGTGAGATGTCATGTGTTATCAAAAAAGAAGTCCGAGATAGGATTCCAAAAGTTAGCCCGAAATTCATGCGGAATCCCAATCCGATCTGCAACGATGTACCCAAGCCAGTTATCTGTCCAGAAATTAATCAAAGAGTGCGCCCTAGGAATCCATCTCGAATTAGTCTGGCAATCCTCTACAGTTGGACGCAACCCTGCCCAAATAGAAGAAGGCAATAAGGAGCGTGTAATCGAGCCATTATCCAACAAAAAATGTCTACGGAGAGTATCAAAGACCACAAAATCCAAAGTGAGAAGCTTCCAGCCCATCTTCATAGTAGATGCCCGGTTTGCAGATATGAGGGACCGAACGCCAAGACCCCCCTCATTCTTAGGGCGTCCAATTAACCACTACAGATCCCTTCTGATTAATATCGTCAGTCCAAATGAAATTACGCTTAGCCTTCTCCAACTGCTGAAGTAACGCGATAGACCATTTGTATATGAGCATACTGTGAACCAAGGAGCTGGCAAAAATAGAGTTAACCAAACAGACACGACCTGCCAAGGAAAGAGAAGAACCTTTCCAGCATTTAAATTTAACCATAATCTTATCAAACAAAGGCCGCAACACACCCTGTTTAGGGCACCCTTGAAGATAGGAACTCCAAGATAAGTAGTTGGAAATGATCCAGTCGACAAACCCATGATCGTCTGAATGTGGTGCCTAATATACTGCAAGACTCGAGTACCAAAAAATACCTTTGATATGGCAGGGTTGAGCACCTAGCCTGAAAGAGAAGCGTAATGACCAGAAGTATCAAAGATATAACGTGCATTGCCAGGGGTAACTGTACAAAGAATAACAATATCATTCGCATATAGCATAGAGGACGGAAAAACAATATTACGCGGAGCCATGAAAGGCGTGAGGAGATGGGATGACACCAATCGAGAGATAAGTTTCCCCAGGACTTCTTCGGCAATGCAAAAGAAAAGAGGTGAAAGAGAATCACCCTGACGTACCCCTCTCGTGCAAGAAAAATAACCGACTGGAGAGCCATTTAGAATAATTGAGATGTGGGCCGATTTAAAAATGACAAAAATCCACACAACAAATTTCTCTGAGAAGCCAAATCTGTGCAACACATATAAAAGAAAATCCCAGCTGAGAGTGACAAAGGCCTTACGGATATCAATTTTCAGAATCATATTACTGTCACTCTGATTATGAAGAATATTGAAACCCTCCGAAACCAAAGCAAGACAATCATGAATGTGATGGCTCGGAATAAAACCAAACTTTGTAGGGGACAAAATTCGCCTGACGATGCGGTCAAACTAAGTAGCAATCTTAGTGATAATTTTGAAGATGAAATTGCTCATGACAATGGGCCTGAAATTATCCACAGTATTCGCGTCTTTGCTTTTCAGAATAAAAACCATAATTCCAGCTTGCAGAGATCCAGACTGGAAGAAGTGGCGCACAACTATAGTGACATCAGTAGAGATAATGTTCCAATAGTTTTGATAAAATGAACCATTGAAGCCATCCGGGCCCGAGGAACTGTCGAGACCGAGATCAAAAACTGTATCTAGAATCTCTAAATCTGATGGTAAAGAGGTTAAACAATCGTTCTCCATATCCAACACCACTGGATTAATGACTTGATCAATAGAAGAAAAATCTGGAATCAGACCAATAGACGCCGTGAATAAGTCCTCAAACAACTGAATAATGTGACTACAAATTATAGATGGGTCCGTGAAAAGCATACCATTAATCATCAGACCGTGAATACCAGCCCGAGCGGCCTTAGTCTGACAACAACGGTGAACAAATAAAGTGTTGCGGTCTCCATCAACCAGCTAAGCAACCCGAGATTTCTAGCGAAGAAAATCAGATTGAAGATGAAACACATGATTTAGAGAGTTCTAAGCTTCAAGCTCCTGATCCCGCTGTGCAATACTTTTCCCAAGAGTCTCGATGTCCGACTGAATTTGTCTCAACTTCTCTAACCTATCATCCACCCCACGATTAACATCCCCAAAAACCTTTGAATTCCAAGAACGAAGCACAGGACGCAACCTTTTCAATTTAATCATCAAGCGAATCAAGGGGTTGGCGCCTGCACAGTTTGATTCCCATGAAGAAGCAATAACCGACTAAAAACCAGGGTGTTTAGTCCACATACGTTGAAAACGAAATGCAGATGGACCCTTATGAGCCGTGGTCGCACAAGAAAGCAAAAGAGGATGATGATCCGAGAAAGTGCGAGGAAGAACAAAAACTTCAGCCCGCTGCCAAAGATTAACAAAGTGGGGACTGGCTATAACTCGATCAAGCTGAGCTTGAATGAGAGTCTGATGAGGACACGTGTTGCACTAAGTAAAGAGTTTACCAATTGTGGGAATAGCCATCAACCCCGCATTGTCATAGAAATCCCGAAAATCCTGGCAAGAAGCCAGCGAGGCGACCCCTTATCCTGTACGCTTATGATTCCCGAGAATGGCATTAAAATCCCCCATCAAAACCAGATCATCACAACCTAAAGCGATAATATCCGACCAAAGCTGTCTACGAATCACATGATTGCAAATAGCATGAACAAACCCCACATGAAAGATGTAATTGGAGAATTGTACCTTAAGGATAATACATTGATAGGAAATAAGAACATGCTAAAGAATCATGATGTCCGAGCGTCTGAAGATCCAAATATCCGACCTCCCCAATGCCCGAAAGTTCTGAGCCACAAACTCTAAACCAAGACTGGCCCAATAAGAATCAAAGATAGAATGCAAATCAACTTTAGGTTCTGCAATAGCAACCAAAGAAGACTTGTGATGATTACATAGATTCTTAAGAATATTAGCAACATTCCCAATCCCCCGAATGTTCTAATAAAAGCAATTCATTGGGAAGGGTCGGGTGAGGTGATCGGGGTAGGAGATCCAGAGTGTGTGGGCTCAGATGTATCGACCTCAGAAATATTATCATCATCCGCATAATCTGCACAACGCTTTTGAGCAGCCTTGTTTAAATTGTTCGACCCATTTTTATCATCTTCGATCTCCAACTGATGTGAAACCAGCACGGTACCCTGCGTAACCGATTGAAGTAATTTATGTTTGGCTTCAACAGAGTTTGCTCGGATAGCCCTATACAATGGATGAATGGGTTTTTCTAACGGATATTGCACCGTGAGACGCTTATGATGAATATCAGAGGTGGAGAACGATTGATCACTTCAAATAATTGGAGGTTTAGGGATATATGTACGGGTAGCAATGGGAGGAGGCATATCTTCCGAAGTATGAATATTCGGATCCTCATAATCCAAAGTAGAAAAAGCATTATCCAGAGTAATACCTGAAGAAAATGTGATGATGGCACAAGAGGGAGAACCCGAGCGCATAGGCAAAGTCATATTATCCACTGAGTTATCAACGGCCTTGCCCTTGTCTGAGGAGTTATGAGCCGGACAATAAACATGACGAACCCGAGAACGACCACGTTGAGTTGTGGGCCATCCCTGTGGCTCCTACAACTTGACATTGTTTCCAAATCTTTGGCAAGTCGCAGTCGAATGTCCCGTAATACCACAAGTTCCACAGAATAAAGGGAGTTTTTCATACCCGATAGAAGCAAACGAACAAAGTGACCTTTTTCTTTCAACCATAATGTGATCTCGAAGAGTTTTAGCAAGGTCCACATCCACCAAAACTCGGACAAAATGTCCAAGAGATCCATCCAAAGACCGTTCGTCAACCTGCACTTTGGGTGCCCAATGGCCTTGGCCAATCCCATAATGTAATTGGGGTCCAAGTATTTGATACTCAACTCAAATATTCTCACCTAAATAGAAGCAGTCGAAGTATTAACCTTGTAGGGGTTGAATCTGGAACCAAAGGAGATAAACATATGGAACCAGGATTGAGAGACCAAGTGACCCGATCTTGAGCACGGGAACGGTCAGAAGCGTTGGTAAATTTAACACAGAAATAACCTTTGCCCAATGGTATCAACTTCCAATCATTTTTAACCCCCCATAATTCAGAAAGCCTTTTGTGAAGAGGCATAATAGGTCAAGGTTTATTCCTTTGCCGAGAATAACATGACCAGTTAAAGCATATTGAAATTCAGCAAGTCGTTGTTGATACACATTTTCATCCATAATAACAGAATAATATTCACCTTTCTTAATAAGCTCAGGGATAGAATTAGAAGGACCAGAAACAATTTTAGCAAAAGATGGGGGATTACCTGGGGCCTGGTTGGTAGATGCATGGTCAGAGGATTTACCAGAAACCATTTTCGCGAAAGTAGATTCCACACGTGGGTATGAATTTGGCCCATAATTAGTCGAATGTTGCAGGTTTGCGTGTGGTTGGGGATGAACCGTGGGTGAAACTTCATGCGCTCCATGAGTTGAAGAATTGCCTAGGACCATATTGCCATGCATGGAATATCCTGGAACATTGAGGTCGACATTACAGGAATTTGTTAATGCCTGGGAAAAGAGAACACCATTAACCCAGGGGCCATCACCCCATTGGGAGGCGGCAGCAAGGGAGGGTTGCCTCCCAGCCGGCCCCCCAACCACATCACACAAGGGGCCGACCCCCATGGGTATCAACTATGGGGGTAATAGTAGCGGATGAGAGGGGCGCTGGGGGGTAAGGACCCCCTGTGGCCGATGTCTTCAGCATATCTGTTGAAGGAGGGCCGGAGCGCATGGAAGGGGGTGACGCAGCGGGCCAGGCGGTCATGTTAGCGGCAACAGGCACCAATCCCAAACTAGGTATTGGGGACGTGACTTTGGGAGGTTGGTGGCGGTATGGCACGAAGTTAGAAGGCAAAAAACCATAGCTACCCAATGAAGGCATAGGTGCAGTGGAGGCGTGCAAGGCTTGTGCCACCGTGCTAAGAGAATCCGACGACGTAGCGCCATGAGTGGCCGCCATGGGAGGACGTGAGGATGAGGGCTTAAGCGTAGTACTTGTGTAAGATTTTTCCGAACCACAAAACTGAGGGTGATGATGTCGCATAGCATGCTGATCGAAGTTGGACGTCAAGCCAACGAAAGAATCCGACATAATGACGCCGGAGAAGGTGAATGATCTGATTAGGGACGGACGGCCGTTCGGTTTCACTAGAGAGGAGAGAGAAGAGAGCATATTAGGGATTTTTATATCATGGTTGTTGAAAGTTGCATTTAAAAATATCTCAAACTATGTATCCAAAAATTATATATATTGAATGTATCCATACCTAGCATTTGATATATTCATGTAAGAAGAAATTAAATTTTTATTAAATATAAATTTATATTTATAACAGACTTTTTATATATGAAAATTTATTTTTATATTTTTTAACGCACTTTCATGTTAATATAATTTTTTTTGTTATGTTTATCAGTGTACTTGATATTCAAATTTAAAGTTATACATTTGGACTATTCGATATGAATTTGTCTGTTTAATATTTTTTGACATATGTGTATATATATATTTAAATAAAATAGTTTTTATTTTTTAAAATATTTTATTTTCCCATTAAATTATGTTGCTAAATATAAACATTATTTTTTATTAATTCCTTTAATAATTCTAACAATTGTTCAATTTTCTAAACTCTAAAAAGATAATGGAATTTGAAATGACTTTATTATTGATTGGATTGAAAAATAATACATTAAATATTAAATATTTGCAATTAATTTTTTTTCAAACTTTTACTTTCTTATAGATAAAACATGTTCAACATAAAGATACAATTCACATTCACAAAATCTTTAATATCAACCAAATATATTATATTCAAAAAGTCTTTTTCATAGATTATTATAATTTATTTTTATATTATTTAATTTTTTTATTTATAAATAAATTCATTATTTTTATAATTTAATTATATATTAAAATTCTAAACTTTTACAGTCATTAAAAATTATAAAAATACAGTTCGTCATCACACGATCTGAAAATACCAAATATGAATAGGGATAGCATGATAATGTGCATGATGATCATGATGACTTTCCTGATGTTAATACTGATAATGCTCCTGCTAATGATGTGCAAGATGAACTTGGTGATTATGTTTTAACTAGGGATAGAACTAGGAGAAATGTTAGAGTTCCAAACAAATTTGCTGATTTTTACATGACTTCATATGTGTTTTCTGTGTTTGATTCTATTGATAATTCTGAGCCTAAAACTTTTGCTGAAGCTATTAAGTTTGTTGATTCTGTTAAATGGATGAATGCTATGCAAGATGAAATGACTTCATTGCATGTGAATAATATCGGGGTACTTGTACCTAAACCTGCTAACTGTTCTATAGTAGATAGTAAATGCTTGTACAAGGTTAAAAATGAAGCTGAAGGTGTTAGGTTTAAGGCTAGATTAGTTGCTAAAGGTTTTACTCAGAAGGAAGGGATAGATTACACAGAAATCTTTGCTCCTGTTGTTACTGTGAGAATTATGATTGCTCTATGTGCTCAGTTCAGTTGGGAACTGAAACCATTAGATGTAAAAACTGTTTTTTTACATGGAGACTTGGATGAATTTTTTTTTATGAAACAGCCTGAGGGCTTTGAGGACAAATCCAAGCCTAATTTTGTTTGTTTGCTCAAAAAATCTTTGTATGGTCTTAAGCAATCACCTAGGCAGTGAAATAAGAAATTTGATCAATGCATGCTTGATTTAAAGTTTGTTATAAGTCAATTTGATCATTGTCTTTACTTTAAACTTGATGCTACTACCCCTGAATTCCTGCTTTTATATGTTGATGATATACTGATTGCTAGTTCATGCATTAAATCTGTGGATCATGTCAGAAATTGTTTAAGTGCTAAATTTGACATGAAGTATCTAGGTGATGCTAAGAAAATATTGGACATGAACATTGAAAGAGACATAAACAAATCTGCCATTTACTTGCACCAGTCCTCCTATATAGAAAAAATTTTACAAAAGTTTTCTATGGCTAGTGCTAAATCTATGAATGCTCCTTTAGCTTCTCATTTTCTGTTAAGTAGTGATCATTCCCCAAAAAACTGATTCTGAAATCTGTGCTATGAAAAATATTCCTTATGCAAATACAATTAGATACATGTCTAATCCTGGTATGGTGCACTAGAATGCTTTAAAATGGCTCTTGAGATATTTAAGGCATTCAACTGATTATAGCTTGTGTTTTTCTAAAAGTAAAAATGGCATAACTTTGAAAGGATATGTTGATTCAAATTATGCTAATGATAGAGACAACATAAAATCTACAACATCATATGTTTTTACACTTTGTAATTCCTGCATAAGCTGAAAATCCCAGTTACAACATATTGTGGATCTGTCAACAACAAATTCAGAATATGTTGCAGTAACTAAAGCTTTAAAAGAAGCCTTATGGCTCAAAGGTCTTGTTTCTGAAATTGGTTTTCTAAAACAAAAGGTTGTAGTATTTTCTGATTCTCAGTCTGGCATTCAATTATGCAAAAATCCAGTTTTTCACGATAGAACCAAACATATTGATGTACGTTTTCATTTCATAAGAGATATAGTTTCAAAAGGTTTGGTCTGAAAAAGTGGCTTCATAGTATAATCCAGCTGATATGGGTACTAAGTGTCTACCCTTATCAAAGTTCAAAACGTGTTTAAAAATCTTAAATTTTGACACTGGTGACTAGGCCGTCCCTTGGAGATTTCCCTGGGCTTATTGGCTTACTGTTTGTATGCTAATAAGTCCAAAACCTGTTGGACCAAAAGCTTGCTTAGGTCTGACTTGATTAAATCTAGCTTACTTTAGTGTTTGCTGGTACTGTAATCAACTTAGTGTTGGTTATGGTAAAAGTCCTATTGTACTCCATGTATAGTATGCACTTAAAGGCGATGATGATGACTAGTTTATTTCCCTTGTATGTCTTATGAATCATAATGAGCCAAAGGTGGAGATTGTTAATATTGTTGGCCCATTTTTCATGATGTCCACTTATTAATTATCATAGCCCACAAATGCAACCCATTTATGCAACAGGCCCAACATTGTGATCAGCCCATTGTTCTGGGTCGCGGGTTCGGAGTGTGGGATCCGAACTTCAGTCCGCGGATCCTACCTTTTGATCTTGACCCTTCGATCTTGTTGCCTTAATCCCAGTCATTGGTTAACCCTTTAAAAGGAGCCCTAACCCTAACCCTAATTCATTATCTGATCTCTAACTTCTCTCTCTTCTCTCTCGAATTTTCCATTGCTCTGTGCTTCGTCTCTCTCTCTCTAGAAATCTCACCCTCTCGTGATATTTCTGTGTGATTCGTGGGTGTTTGTGTGAGATCTGAGTCTGTTCTTACTTGTTCACCTACTCTGTGATTTCTTCGTGAGATATGGTTTGTGGGTTTGAGGGCTTCTTTCTAGGGTTTCTTCTGGGGTTCGATTGGGACGAACATTGTTGGTTTCTGAGGGATTTATATGGCTTGGCTTTGTGGGCACTACCTGGTGGTTCTCTGGTTGATTCTTTGGTGACATTCGGCGGTTTGGGAAAACTCATCCTGAGCCGAAATCTCTCAATATTTTGGTTTAGGGTTTTATCTTGTATACTTTCATTTTACTTTACTTTGTTGTACTGAATTTTTGATTTCATTGAGTCTTAGTGTATTGGCCTGTATAGTAGGATTCTTTACTAAGTCTGTATTTGTGCTTGGTTCATACTATCTGAGGGATAGATACCCAACAAATTGAAAAGTACCAGATGTACTCTTCCAGTCAACTCTACATCCTGCATAGTTAGAATCGGAATAACCAATCAGCTTGAATCCTCCTTCCTTTGGATACATAAGCCAACTTCATGGCTTCCCTTTAAATACCTTAGGGTTCTCTTGGCTGCAATCATATGACTTTCCTTTGGTGCAGATTGAAATCTTGCACATACACTTACAACAACGGTGATGTCTGGTCTACCGCTTTCAAAAATCAAAGGTGGAACCGAAATTGAACTGACAACATGACGGTTTGATTAGGGTTCTCGGTTACGTTTTGAACCGCTAGTTTACACAAAAAAATTTAATCTATGAAATATAAATTAAAATATATTATCTAGATCCTTTTGAGCTAAAAATGAATGAAAGAAACTAAAATGTTTGGGGGGAAATGTTAAAAATTTAAGATTTGATGTATAATTATGAAACTAAATAAATAAATAACAAATTTTGGAATTTGAAACTTGAAATAATGTAATTAACTAATTGAGATTTGAGATCATTGTGTAGGAGAGGTTAGAGATCGAAATGAGAGATTAGAACAAGAGTGTGGGTCTAAGAAAAAAATGGTGTGGGGAATTTATAGGTAAGACTAAGGGGGGAAATCTGACCACAAAAAAAAAAGGCCGAAACCGCCGATTAACAATTTCAAAATAGGGGAACCATAATTGTACGTGTTAAACGGTTCTCGGTTACATTTTACCCGTGGTCAAACCGTTGACCGGTTCGAACCGAACTGGTAAGCACCTCTAAGCCGAAACATCTCCGAAAGAACAAATATACGTTGATATTACTCGTAAGTAAGCAGAAAAGTGTCATTTTCAAATGCCATATTTATGGGCAATCAGAGAGTTAAGAGATTGCCTCGGGATTTTAAGGCTGCATAGATTCCCACAAGTAAAACTAATGTCCTATTACAATAAGAACCTTTTGCATAACAAACCAACTGGAGTTTTGAACAATTAAGCCTATTGGTTATGACTAATAATAATGAGCCAAAATTTGGCCATACACACACTTTAAAACCATTAATGGCACGCAATGCTCCAAGCTGGAGAATTAGATCAGAAGCTGACCCATTGATTAGTGAGGCCAAATTCCTAATTTAACACCTGTACCAACTTGAACGTGTGATGTTTTTGCCTCAAAGCAGCAGAGAATTGATTTGGTGACCTATCGTGCAAATCCATCCAGTTCCATTTTTCAGCTTCTTTAATTATTAAGCGTATTATTAGGTAATATTTTCACTCCCAAAAATTAGTGCGTACCACTACGAAGACAATTCATCCTATTTTCGTTCCTAGGTAGAAATTTTGACAACCTTTTCACCACATATTTAAATGTGGTAATAGGCCAAATTGGCTACTTATGTTTAGTAAAAATTAAAAAATAGTCATGTTTTTCAAAAACATGTTTTTTAGTTATTTTAGCTAAAAACTTACGGTGACCATACCCTTCTTGTATTCTTTGATGCGTTACATTTCTCGGTACCATGTCATGTGTCTCACTACCGAGAAATGGACATGTACCCAAAAAATGAAAGAAAGGGCAAAGTGGACAATTGGATTCAAAAATGGCTAAAAAAAGATTTTTGGTATGGAGAAGTGACCAAAAATCTAACGGACTTAATCATTTCACGTGCCTTGCATTATGCCTATATCATGCTCAGGCCAAGACCTCTATATATACACCAAGATCATGCAGAGTTTTGAGCACTCAAATCCTCAATTGCAATCCCAATAGTAATTAAGTTTATATCAATATTCCCTTCAATTGCTGCTTAAAGCTATGGCACGTTCAGGAGCAGTTAAGTTTGGCTGTTTGGTAATGATGATATGGTTGGTGATAACAGGTCCTGGTGATGTAGAAGCAGCGATTTCCTGCAGTACGGTTCTGAGCAGCCTGTCACCATGCCTTGGCTACATCCAAAGAGGTGGCACGGTGCCGCCTGGTTGCTGTGACGGGGTTAGATCACTTAACAGTGCGACCAGCACCACACCGGACCTCCAGGCCGCTTGCGGGTGTATCAAATCTCTTGTTCCTAGCACAGGGTCCAACCCTGCCTTGGTTAACAGCCTCCCTGGAATATGTCATGTCAATATTCCTTACAAATACTCCCCATCACTTGACTGCTCCAAGTAATTAAGTTACATATATGCTGTCTATTAGTATTATTATATATAGGAACCCTGAGGTTTGGGTTAATTACAAAAAACCCAGAGATATTTCAAAATTACAAAAACCTCCTTCGGTTTCATTTTGTCTTAAATTTAAGGAGGTAACTGTGATATTTTTGAAAATGTGAGGGGTTTTTTGAAATGTTTTCGAAAATCACCGGGAAAAATGTAAGCCGGAATGAAACCTCAAGGTTTTTTTTGTAATTTTCAAAGAACTCTGGGTTTTTTTTGTAATTAGCCCAAACCTCAAGGATGTTTTTGTAATTATCACTTATATATATTATCTAATTTGAGATTAAAAATGGCTAAAAAATATTTGTTTCTAACACAAGATGTTCTGTGTCTTCCGTTGCAGGATAACCCGTTGAATTGATGAGATTTCCAAGAGAATAATAATGTAATAATAATGAGTGAATAAGATGTGGAGCTGACAGCCCGTTTTCATTTTCTGATGAAATGTTGCGATTCTCTCATATATATATATGTACTATCTTTATAAAGGTTGTAATAATTACGTGATTGCAATAAATGCATTTTGTATCAATTCTCTGTTTCCCTTTCTCTACTGATGAAACAAAAAATGTGGGGAAAACAAAAGTATTAATGTACAAAAATTGGGACGAACTCTACTAATTAATTTAGAATCTTCACTAAGCGTAAAACACTAATAACATGAGTACATAACCCGGACTTGAGGCCGGAGCAACAAAAGTTTGATAAACAAAATAAAATGAAGTGCCTATTGGATATGAACTGAGATCCATTGGGCTTAAATGCCTAAAGTTCAGAACAAAAATGGGCTTCTACATCATTGTTGTACGTGTTGACGTGTGTTTTGGTCAACAAGAAAAATGTATGGAAATGTGATACGTGGAAATGAAAATAGATTCTAATACAGGGCTAATTCTGCCTTTTTATATAAAATACCGAGCTGAAAGCTTCTGGTCGGTTTTCTTTTACAGCTGTACTTTTACAAGCGTTTTTCTCTATTATTTCTCTCTTGTCTTTTTCCTCATAAATGAGGCCTATTTATACCCATCTCATTAGTGTGTTTTTAATAATCACTATCACACTTAACACTAAAATAATATCAAAGGGACACATGTCCTTCTCTAAGCATGCATGTTGGCCAAGTATTTGCCACTTGTTGATTCATATTGATATTATGCTGACAAGTGGCAGTTTCTTGTGCTAATGGGGCACTTAGCTTAACTGGATGGTTATCCTTTAAATTTCCCGCCATAAATCTCGCGCCAAAATCAAGCTCGGGGAGAACCGAGCCCAACTCTTGCCATGTCATCAGGTCGGCTGCTGACGTCACCAACTCGGTCTTTGTTGTCCCGTGGGTCCCACATGTACATGGGATGAATGGCCACGTGGACTGATTTGCTTCCAGCTCAGCATGGGTGTCATCAATGGCCCCCAAGTTTAATTCCGAGAAAGGAATCCGACTTGCTAATCACGAATCTTTAATGGGGAAGAGGAAACCTCAAAAGTTACTCATCCCTGACACTTGTCGTCTAGCAATTAATGCCTGAAACGGCGCATTAATTGGGATGTCATGATGATGGACACGTGGCGCCTTTTGATTGGACCAACTCTGCGCAGGAACCGAAGAGATGTGATAGCCTTGGCAGCGGTACACGAGGATGTGACGTTTCTAACAGTTTTTGAAATTGAAAAGACACGCCTTTTGAGTTGGTGTCCCATTTTTCGAGGGAACTTAACCTATAATTACCCCTTTCACCTTTCATTTTACACTTTTGCATTCAGAATTTTCCGAGTAGTATCTCTTGAGAGCGAGCAGAAATTTCGGGTCGGCTCTTTGAGTTCAGAAATCCCAGAATCACTTAGGTATTTTCCAAAACCCTTCTCCTTTTCTTTGTTTCGAGCAATGTCTTTTTCTGAAGACAGTCAGAACCGCAACTATAGCGTTGAGGTTGAAATCGAAGATCCACCCTTTGATCCCTCTATTTCTTCTTCTCCAGTTCGAAGAACTTCACCACACAGTCCCAGCATCATCGAGTTATCAAGTTCGAACCATACGCCCCCATTCGAGACTCCACTTGAGCAGACGCATACCATATTTGAACTTGTTCCGGTTACCATCTATCGAGAGGGCATTTTTTACGAGCCTGGGTTAGTTTGAGAAGAGTCCGGTGAATAGGCCTTGAACCCCGATCCCCAAGACAATCAGCAAGAGGAAGGAGAAGACATGGATCCGCAAGAGCATGAGCAGGAGGAGGAGGGTGGTGAGGTCTCCAAAGGTACGGGGGTTGCAAGGCCCGTAGGGCAGGCGGGCCATCGACATGGAGATGGCAGGCGCGGAGGAGGACCCCGCCTACGTGTAGAGGACGGGTGGAGACCCTCCGATCAAAACGATACGCTAAGCATGCTGATGATTCGAGAGGTTGACGCCCTCCGCCAGAAGTACAGGATCCCGGCTAACGTCGCTTTTTGATTGCCGGATGGCGCAGAGTGCCCCGAGCACCCACCGGAGGGGTGTAAGGCCGTATACGTCTCCAATCTTTTGTTCGGGCTGTGATTCCCCTTGCCACTGGTGATTACAAGGTGGTTTCGCAAATGGGGCCTCCCACTGTCCCAGGTGCACCCCTTATCCTGGGGTCGGATTATCGGGTTGCTAGTGTTGTTCCAGCAAGAAGGGTATCCCCATCCTCGATTCGCTGAGATGAACGAGTTGTTCGTTTGGAAGGCGACTCCGTCGATGTCGGGCCGGAGGCAGCCCTCAGGGTGGTACTATGTGCATACCAGGCCCGGATACCCAGACGGGGTGGTTGAAGGCCTTCCACAATCCTTGAAGGAGTGGAAGGACAAATTGTTTTGGGTGAGCGGCGAGTGGCAAACTCGCGTCGGGGCGAAGGGATCAGTCCTCCATCCCCCTTCGGATTTTACATATAGTTTTCGTAAGTGTATTCTTTTCTCTTTTTTTTATGGGTCTGTTTGATCTTAATTCTTTTTCTTATTCAGGGAAAACCGACCCTCTGTCGGTCGCTTTCGGCCGCTTTTGTCCGCCGGCTAGACAAAATTCAAGCCATAGGCCGGAGGGACAGAAGAATCAAAGTTTTGGCCACTGAGGCCCAACTGGCTGAGGCCGGTTTGCGGTCCGCTTTACCCGCCGATCCTGAGGTCGGAGAGGTGGTCGAGGAAGAGACGACAGTGGTGGAAGAGGAGGCTGAGGAGGAGCCTGAGAGGAGCCCACCGAGGGCTGAAAGGGGACAAATTCCTGAGCTAGGGCGGCAGCCTTTAACAAAAGAAAGGTGCAAGGCCATCCCGGTGTGTGGCTAGTCCTCAGGGGCAAACCCCGTTGCCTACCGAGCAGGTGCGGACCCCCGAGTAGTCGGTAACAACTGGGGCCCAAGGTGCGTTTACAATTCTTGAACTCTTCTTTTCTTCATCAACTCCTTTCTTGTCCCTTATTCAATTAATATTTTTGCAGGGCGCGGTGTGGACCTCTTCGCTCGCCTTCGTAGTGTAAGGAATACGGCCACCCGTCGGACCAGAGTGGTTGTGGGCCAACCTACTAATGCCGAGGCGGCCCGGAGGGAAGAAATCTATGTCGGCAAACCCCCTGCCGAGGACACCTCGGAAGTGGAGAGGCCCCCACCCCAGAGGAGAAGAGGGGGCATTGTGATCGAGGAGCCCGGGTAGACAAAAAGGACTGAGCCAACCCCGCCGGTGCCTCCTGTGCAAATTCCAACAGGCGGGGTCCCGAGGACCTTCTCGGACGACCTTGGTCGAGAGGGTCATTTTATCCGCCCGAGTCAAGGAAGGGAAGAGACCCGCGAAAGGATGGTCGGGCTACGGCCTCAATAGTTCGTGGAATTCGCCACATGCTCCACTCCCACCGAGGAGCAGGTGAAAAATTTGCCAGAAGCGGGTCGGGCCGCAAGGGATGTCCTAGCTCGTGCTTGGACCACATGCATCGAGCAGTTCTGCTCAAAAACAGGCTGGGAGAAGCAGACTCAGTATGCCATGGGTTTATCTGGTAGGATCATCGTACTCTTATGGCACGCGATCGGAGGGGCTCGTGACTTGGAGAAGAAATACGCCGACCTGGACAGACGGCATACCGACTTGCAAGATGCTTATGCTACCCTCTAGGGGGTCCAGGAGTCCCTAAAAACCCAGGCGGAGGAGGCCGCGGCCAGGGCAAATACTGAAGGAGAAGCTGCCGTGAAAGCCGAGGCCGAGCGGGACCAAGCCCGTAAGGCCAAAGAAGAGCTCGGGCTAAGGTCACAGAGTTGGAGAGGACAGCTGCTGCACATGCCGGGGAATTGGAGAGGCGTGAAGCCGAAGTCCGTAGGGAGGCAGATGAAGCTTCCCAGAAGCAGGTTGAAGAGGCCCGGGTGGAGGCCATCCGGGCTTACAAAAACTCGGAGGAGTATGCCTTCATGCTGACCTGCGGGCATGCGACCAGCATCGGGGAGATCCTCCAAGATCTTAAGGCTGGCAAGACCGTGGCAGAGCTCGAGACGGAGGTTGCGCAGCCAGGATGCTCCTCCTCCCAAGGAAGAAGTGGCTTCTAGTGGGCCTGTCGAGATCCCTCCTCCTACCGGGGCTTGAACCCTTTTTTCTTTTGAATTTTTTTGTTTCTGTCTTTCACATTTTCCTTTTGTGTAGGCTAGGCGTCCTTGGGCCTTTCGATGTAATGGGCTTCGGCCCCCCACTGTACATATTTTGCTTAGTAAATGAAGTTCCTTTTAGTCATCTGTGCGTATATCTGCATTTTTAATATTTTTGCCAAGTATTGTGCTCGCCTTTCCTGGTTACATAATTTCTGCTCTGTCTGCCTCTTATTATTTTTCCAAGTATAGGGCTCGATTTTCCAGTGCTCAAATGGTACAAGTAATGGGTTTTAACTGCCTGGATTTATTCTGCCAAGTTCTATGCTTGGAACTTAAGCCGAGTCTTTATTTTGGGTAGGTTCGCCTCTTGGTCGAGCTTCCCCTTATTTATATGTGCACGGGATGTACCCGAGACGAGCAGTCGGCGCTCGGCACTTGGCCGAGGTGATCGAAATGGCGCTCGGATCTTGGCCAAGGTGGATGAGACGGCGCTCGGATCTTGGCCGAGGTGGATGAGACGGCGCTCGGCACTTGGCCGAGGCGAATAAGAAATTGCCTCCTTTTAGAGAGCTCACAGAATATCAGATGAAAGGATAGGTTTTTAGAATTGTATCTGAACCACAAACTGCGTACTATATTGATAGTACATTTTAAGGTATGATACATTCCACGGGTGTGCAAATTTTTCCCCGCTCAAATACTCGAGCTCATATGCTCCATTTGACATGGCTTTGCTGACTCGGAATGGTCCTTCCCAGGTTGGTCTTAACGGGCTGGGCTCAATCCCGGTCACTCTTTTCAGAACGAGATCGCCGACTCGGAACCTTCTTTCCTTTACTTTTGAATTGTAGTACCTTTCACTCCTTTGTTTGTATACGGCGTTTCTCATTTCGACACTGCATCTCTTTTCTTCCAATAGATCCAGCTCGGCTCGGAGTGCGGCTTCATTGTTTTCTTCGGAAAAATTTGCAACTCTAAAAGTAGGGGCTCCAATTTTGACAGGGATAACAGCCTCGGCCCCATAAGCCAGGGAAAAAGGCGTCTCCCCCGTGGCTGCTCGGTGCGTTGTTCTATACGACCACAATACGTCGGGTAGCTCCTCGGGCCAATTATCCTTTGATTCCTCCAATCTTGCTTTCAGAGTATATTTGAGTATTTTATTCACCGCTTCGACCTGTACGTTGGACTGTGGGTGATACGGGGTTGAGAAATGATTTTTAATGTGCAATCCTTCACAAAAACTTCGAAACCTCCGGTTATCAAATTGTTTTCCATTATTTGTGACAATCGAGTATGGTATCCCAAACCTACAGATAATAGACTTCCACACAAAGTTAACAATCCTTTCTTCATCTATCTTCGCCAGGGGTTCCGCCTCAGCCCATTTCGTAAAATAATCCACCGCTACAATGGCATATCTCATGCCCCTTTTGCCAGTGGGGAGTGGTCCAATGAGGTCCATTCCCCATTTGGCAAACGGTCATGGACTGAATATGGAAGTAAGTTGTTCAGGGTGGTACCTAACCTGTGCGGAAATCTTTGACACCTTTCGCATTTTTTGACAAGGTCGGCCGCATCCTTTTTCAGGGACGGCCAATAGTACCCTTGTCGTATCAACTTGTAGGCCAATATTTGGCCCCCGACGTGATTTCCGCATATACCCTCATGTACCTCTCGGAGCGCGTAGTCTGCATCTATTTCGGACAGGCACCGAAGGAGCGGGACGGAGTATCCACGCTTGTATAGAACACCATCCACCAATGTCAACCGAGTGGCCTGAGTTCGCAACGTTCTAGCCTCGGTTTTGTCTTCTGGCTGAATACCTTTCTTTAAATACTGGATGATTGGAGTCATCCAGGTCAGCTCACTCGCCTTTAGCATGTATCTTCTGTGTATTAAGTGATGGGGCGGACAGCTGAGTGATAGTAACATATGCTATTGCGTCGGTCCTCGAGCTGGAGGCCTACCGAGCTAAGGCATCTGCCTGCATGTTTTCAGTTCGGGGAACATGCAAGACTTTAGCTTTAAAATGCGAGAGTTTTTTCTTGACCAAGTCCAAACGCCGTACAATTTTCTGTTCTTTTGCTTCATACTCGCCATTGATTTGATGGACCACCAATCGCGTGAATCACGTGTACTAACAATCGTTTTAGGCCCATCAACGCCATTGCCATTTCGATCCGCCAGGAGTAACCCGACTCGCCGGCCGTTGTTAGTCGCTGGGAATTGGAACCGCACGGCCGAGCAGTAGCACTTAAGTTTTGGATCGATTATCATGATCCCGCCCCCTGCTTGGCCTGTGGTGGAAGAGCCATCGACAAACAACTTCTACTCTTGATCTTCGACCACCTCTAGCTGGATGGAAGGTGTGAACTCGGCTACGAAGTCAGCCAGCGCTTGTCCTTCAATTGTCGTGCGTGGCTCGTAAAAGATGTCAAATTGGCTGAGCTTGACAGCCCACTTAATCATCCGACCCGAAGTATCTGGTTGGTGCAGAACTTGCTTCAGTGGATAGTTGGTCAATACCACAATCTTATGCTCCAAGAAGTACGGACGGAGCTTTCAGGCTGAAATGACCAGCGAGTATGCCAGCTTCTCCATAGGCGGATACCGGAGCTCGGCATCGTGCAACGCCTGGCGTGTGTAATAGATCGGATGTTGGATGGAGTTGTCCAATCTAATAAGCACCGAGCTGACAGCATACTCAGAGACCGCGAGGTACAAATACAAGTCCTCTCCCCGAGTCGGTTTTTGTAGTACATGGATTGAGGCTAAGTGTTGTTTAAGTGACTCGAAAGTGGCTTGTGTTTGTTCGGTCCATTCAAAATTCTTATTTTTCTTTATTATTTCAAAGAAAGGTTTACATTTATCTGTGGACCGCGAAACGAATCGGTTTAAGGCGGCTAGTCGGCCTATTAAGCTTTGTATTCTTTTGACGGAATTGGGGGGTTCAAGATCAATTATGGCTTTTATTTTATCTGGGTTGGCCTCGATTCCCCTTTGACTAACCATATACCCCAGAAATTTACCCGACCCGACCCCGAAGGTGCACTTTTTCGGGTTTAACATCATTTTATACTCTCGCAAAATGGCAAACATTTTATTAAGATCATTAAGATGATCAGATATGTACAAAGATTTCACCACCATGTCATCCACATAAACCTCCATGGTGTGACCTATCAACTCCTCAAATATTTTTATTAACTAACCTTTGGTAGGTCGCCCCGGCATTTTTCAGCCCAAACAGCATCATCTTGTAGCAGTACACCACACGAGTGGAGAAGAATGATGTGTTCTCCTCGTCATTCGGATGCATCCGAATTTGATTATAGCCTGAGTATGCATCCATAAAACTCATAAGTTCATGCCCGGCTATGGAATCCACCATATAGTCGATGTTGGGCAAGGGGTAACTGCCCTTTGGGCACGCTTTGTTGAGGTCGGTGAAGTCCACTCAAAGGCGCCACAAACCATTGCTCTTCTTCACTAACACAGGGTTGGCCACCCATCGAGGGTAAAGGGCCTCCCTGATGAACCGATTATCGAGCAATTTATTGACCTCGGCCTCCAGGGTGACCTGCCTGTCGGGGCTGAACTTGCATCTTTTTTGGATCACCGGTCGGAATGTAAGGTCTATGTTGAGATGATGGCATGCATGTTTGGGATCGATTCCCGGCATATCAGAGTGCGTCCATGTAAAGACGTCAAGATTATTTTCGAGAAATTCGATCAATTCCAACCGGAATGGCTCTTGGAGGTCGTGGCCAATACGTAATTGGCGTCCCCCATGTTGTTTGTCAACATCAACTGTGTCGACCTGCTCCACCGGCTCTGCGTGTTTTCTTTTTTTTGCTTTGCCTCTCCTTTTTCTGTAGGGGCATCTCATCTTCGATTGCCAGTTTACTCTCCGGCTCAACTTTGGTCACTGACTCTCCCCCATCTCCAGTCATCGGTTCTTTTTCAGGTCATATGCATGGACTATTTTCTGAAACAACAATTTCCTCTCGCTCGGGGTCGCCTTTTTCCTCTTGGTCGTCCTTCACTGTCCCGCTAGTTTCTCCCCTTTCTACCACGTTAATCTCCGCGGGTCGGAGCTTAAGAGAGCACCCCCGTGATTCCCTCTGATTTCCTTTGTGGATGGCTTCTCCATCCGGGGTTAGGAACTTTATGCAAAAATGATATATGGAAACCGCTGCTCTCAGGTGGTAGAGCAGTGGCCTCCCAATGATCGCGTTGTACTCAGAATCAGCATTGATAATCTTGAACGTGGTAATGACGGTCCGTTTGTGTATTCCCTGTCCCATCTGAATGGGCAGGTCGACTTCCCCGAGCGGGATAATCCTTCCTCCTCCAAAACCCAAAATATTGTCGTTACATGGTCGAATATAGTTATCGTCCACATTCAGCCTTCTGAAAGCCCGGACTTAAATGACCGACGAATAGCTTCCTGAGTCAATAAGAATTTTGTGCACCGGAATGCCCAGAATAGGTGTTGTGATGACCAGGGAGTCGGAATGAGGGTGGACCGCCTGGTCGGCATCCATGTCCGAGAAGACAAATCGACCTGTCGGTTGGCCTTCCCTAATCTCCACCACCCTGACCTGT